>JARFNR010315405.1:0-12217 GCA_030323935.1 Semibalanus cariosus
GGGCCGGGCAGGGCACCGTGGGGTGTGTCTCTGACTCCACCAGGGCCGGGCAGGGTACCGTAGGGTGTATCTCTGGCTCCACCGAGGCTGGATAGTTTACTCTCAGGCTCCACACAGGGCTTACATAACACTTCTCTCTGGGAACTGAGGACCATCACCGTCAAACCCTTCTCATCGCAGCGGCCTGCTTCAGTGACATTGATCCATCCATATTTAATAGTTCAGCTGGAGCTTTGATGCCCTGGGAGCATATTGTGAGTTCTGTATCAGACCAATTCTCTGCAGTCAGCACCGATCTCGAGAGTCGCCGGGCACATCATGTGCTGCTGGCGGAAACTTTCGCTCGGTCCACTGACGTTACCCGGAGAGGAAAACGGCGACCCGGTCGTGCTGGATGGTGGATACCCTGTGATGCTGGCCCGTTCGGGACGGCTCACCCGACTGTGGTGACCTCCACTCTGGTTCCATTATGCAGCCAGAGTCGTTTGGACGTCTGTGTTGCCGAGTTGCAGCATTCCAGTCTCGACAAATCATCGCTGCAGAGATTCAGTGTGGCTGTCTTTCCGTTTTGTCGGGCCGTTTCTTGTGAGCATAGCACGCCGCTGGACGGCTAGCACGTGTCATATTTTACGGTGTTACGTGTGCTCTTTTTAGTTCTGTCGGCTTTTGGAGTGAGTTCAGCTCTGCCAGAGTTGTGCAGTTGTTTAACACCAGAGCTGGAGTGTCAACAGCTCTGTTGACGCTAATCATTGCTCTCAGCGTCAAATTTAATACATCTATAAATAACGACGGGATGATTTAACAAATAATGAATAATAAGGTAGCCAAGTTGACGTTCTATTTTAGTTATGATATAGTGAGAAAGTATGAAGTAGAGTTATATATGTCCGTAGACCACAGTTGCTGGCCATCGACTTTTAATGGCATCTCGTTTCAACAACTTGAATCTTCTTTCTCTTCCTTTTTAACCCATCCGAATTATCAAGAGCTTCTCTTGTGCCCTTTCAGAAGATATCTATGAACACACGGTATCGGCCGGCGGTAACGTGACGCTGCCGTGCCCCCGTCACGAGGAGGTCAGCGAGCCCGTGATGGTCACTTGGTCGTGCCGCGGCTGCGGCCAGGCCGGCCAGGCCCCGCTCACGGTGGCGCAGTACAGCCAGGACGGCGGCGTCAGTCGGTCGCACGGCCACGTCCACCTGCTGGTACCCACCTTCCAGCTGCAGATCCGGCCGGCCACCACCGCCGACACCGGCCTCTACGTCTGCTCCGTCAACAACGCGCCCAGTGCCCAGTCCATCACCGTCACCGTGGAAGGTCAGTGTACTCCTCTGCAGTACACTGTTCTCTGGCCTCGCCCTCTGTCTCCGCTTCAAATCACCGGTGTCCGTCGGTACTGCCCGAGACGCATGCTACGTGATGCTATCGGCTTCGACGAAAAACTGGCGTTGTCGAGACGCCACCACCTGAACCCATTGGCCCTTCCACTCGGAACAATCGCCCGACCCGCGTGAGAAGACAACTTGTCAGTACGCCGAAGAGGCAATCTAACCGATTGAACTCGCGTGTCGTGTCTCGCGGTGGAAAAACCACGGCTGACTTTCGGGCACGATCGCGCGACCCCGATCAGTCGAGGCGGCACTGCAGCACCGGTTTCATGTATTGAAATGGCGCCGAGACAATGGGGTGGCGGCGCCATTAGGAGCGCGCGTGACCTTTTCACCCGACCCCGCCAGAAACGCGGGTCACAGGTCACCCGCGGTCGCCATACAGCCCGGCAGTGATACCCGCCACGGGACAGCCGTGGCGTCTCGACTCACTCGAGCTTGGTCCGAGTTTCGCTGACACCGACGTCTGAGCGTCGGACGGTCCCCTTCGGAGGAAGCCATTGATGTTGCACGCGCGCGAGGGCCATTCCTGGCGCGTGCCGTGCCTGCATAGGACCCCACATCGCCGTCAGACGGTCGCCACTGAGCCGTTTGGCAGGGATTTAGCCATGAATCCCCGGCACAGTGCCTAGAATGCATTGGGCGTGGGCAGCCGTCGTATCGAGCGAGAAATGAGGCCCTTGCGACGAGAAATGGCAGGATCAGCGTCCAGTTATCCTGGCCAGGCTAACTTTGATTCTGCTTCATGTGACATTGTAATGGTAGGGTTAAAGCAGGACTTTTGAGTTGTCTGTAATTCTATTGGCTTGGTCGCCAGGCTGGTCAGCTTTATTTAGCGTCGCGAACAATCGCTGAGTGGCAGCAGGGACCATTAATTACATGATCAATGGGGTGGCTATAAAATACGGCCTTAGATCCCGGATTTTAAAAGGTGCGCTGACGTTTATTTTGGAAGTGCGATTCATTGCAACAATAATGTCATTCTGAGTGATGGATCCTGTAAATCACGGGGTTGAATTGAAGCTTTGAACTCTGCCCCGCCTTCCTGGTAAAACCCGTGTTTGGCTCCCGTCCTTAGTGTTTGCTCTCCTGCATTTCGTTTGTATTAGGTTTATGCTATGCTCTTTGCACATGACGAATATTCAACTCAACTCCGAATAGGTAAAACTCCGAACAGGACATTTTTAATCAGAAAATGTCGATTACTTTTGGCAAATTCAAACAAAGAATAATTGTTAATATTAATTTTTACTTCTAATATATGCTGGCAATCTTAACATAAATTTGTGCATGCGGTGAATAATTTTTTCAGCGTATCTCGTTAGTACATGCGTCTTGTCCGTGCTTGTATTGTTTCAACATCTTGCAACACTCTATGCACAATTCCTCCCGTCTTTCTCGGCTGCCTGCCGGTCGGCCGGGCGGGCCCTGCTAGGCGACCGTGCCCGCCCCGCCCGGCACTGTGAAGCTCGTAATCCACCGTAAAAGTCTCCCCAGGGCCAACCCGCTGACAAACGACCATAACTGATTTCAATAACAAGAGGTGCGAGGCGGCACCCCAGCGGGACACCGCCGCGAGGCGAGGCAAACTAGCCCGCCTCGCCTCGGTAACCCTCCCTACCCTGCAGAGTCCCCTCAATACCATCTGCAGAGTCCTTAAATCCTCACAGAGCCGTGGGGCTATAGGCTTGCAGGAATAACAATACTTGACATAACAATACAACATGCAAAGAAATGCCCGTCGTTGTTCAAATTTACGGCGTCTTTGATCGCAAGGTCATTCATATTATTAATAGCTTAAGTTGAATGAATACTCGTTGTGTTGCAGGAATTGCATCATATATGTATTTAAAAGCCTTTCAAAAGCTCAGCATGGTTGCTGGCTGAATGGGAGTTGACCATCCTAGCTGATTATTTATGGCTTGCCTGATTTATTTGCGAGCAGGACATGCCTTGGTGCATTCAGCGCTATATATAGAGTGAAAAACGCCACATCTAATGTGATCTGCAAAATACCTCAATAGCCACCTGCTACGTTATGTCACATGTTGAGCTGTGCTTTCTCCTATCTTTGCTAGCGTTTTTCGTCGACGCCGTTGTCACCAGTAGATAAAACTCCTCCTGAAAGTCAGCAGGGAGGTTGGAGGAAATCAGTTCCTCTCCGCTCCGTGTTCCGAACGTCCATCGTCGGTGCGGAAAGGGCGCGCGGTGATCGTCGTCTGGATTTCTGCCGGCCCGAGCTGGCCCAGCGGGGTACTGTAGCTGAGCGGCGACATCTGCAGGGAAACATCCGGCGACCCCGCTCGGCAGGCTCGTTCTGCCGGCTCATTGGGTTCGGTCCCGTCTGATGGCTCTATTGAACACAAATAGGCCTGGGTCGGGAGAGCTCGGGGAGTATCTCCGAAATGTGGCAGAATACCATAACTCTTGCAGTATGTGGAGTGGTTAAGGTAAGAAGAGGGATCAAGGAAAAGAGATGTAAAGAATACATGATGAGCGAGGGAGTATAGTAGGAATAAAGAAAAAGAGAGTGGATGAATGTGAGTAATAGGGAGAGAGGAGATGGGTAGAGAGAAGGATGGAATATTTGCAGTCCAAGAAAAGTTAGAAATATGATGGAGATGCACAGCGAAATGGTAAAAGAATGAAAACGATTGTTAATGTAGAGCAAAAAGATAAACGACGATTGATTGTATTATACCCCGCGTCACAGATCCTGTGCCGCTGTGATGTTATGTAATCATTGCTCCATCAGCCCCCGTCAGTTCTCTGATGTCAGGCATTGTGCAGAGGAGTGCCATCAATAGCTCCTCGATCGGATAGTATTCGGCCTCGGCGTGCTCAACTGATGGTAAAATGGTGACAATTTATTGAACTGCAATGGCCTCAGTTCAATTTATGGGGCTATAAACAGGTGAAGTGTCACAATCAATCCATCACTTTGTAGAGGGGACACTGATCGGAATGAAGAGACGGAGAGATACTGAAGTGAAGAGACGAGTGCTCCGATGCTACACACAAATCTCGACTTGATTTTCATGAAAAGTAATTTATTCGCACACGGCATCCAATTATTAGGTATGATCTGTAAATATCATACATTTATGTAGATACCATGTAAAAGTAGCAAAAACAAGCTAGTCATGGCAAATCGCATAGAACTTCTCCTTTTGTAATCGGTAACTCGACTCCGTTGTGGTCGATATCATTCAGAATTGCATAACATAAGCTACGAGTTGTTCTCTCATTTCTACGGATGTTGGGAGACGTATCTGCCATTTGATCCTTCTCTATGTTGATCGGGAAAGGAGTTTAAACTGTTCGCTGTTGGTCTGGGACGTTCAGACGGTCCTCTGCCCGGCGCCAGATGATATAAAATTGTCATTCCAACCCGTCGACGCTCTCAACTTCTGCTATCAAATTGTCCCGGCCGTCGTCGCTGCGATGGCCGGGGGCTGAACAACTTCACTGCCGACTGACCCGCCCCGGGGATCAGGACCGACGGTGGGGGGGGGGGGAGGGGGAGTGCTCAGGGGGTCTGCAGAGTAGAGTAGAGCTGAATGGGTCGCTCTGGTCGTGCTCTTGCCGTGCTCTGGCCGTGCCTGTTTGTGCTCCAATCGTATTCAAGCACTGGTCCAGTTGATCTCGAATCATGCTTTGGTTGTTGCGGCATAGTTGTCTGAGATCTTCTAAGTCACTTTAATCCAAGTTTTGTACCCACTTAAAAGAACGAAAATGCCCTGTTTACTAGCGACTAGTTGTGACTTGTTGCCGTTGATCTCGCTGAAGTTGATTAAAAATAGCGTGTGTAGAGAAGCTGGTGTAGGGTTTCAAAGCGTTAGGTTCTGGGACAAGCGGCCGAGATGTTGTTTGCTTCCACTGGAAGCTGCCTTCTAAGTACAGGAATTTAATCACCTGTGTTACGCTGAGCAGCTCGAGTGCAGGCATGCTAGTAGCCAGGCGCGGATCTAGGGGGGACGCTAGGGCGCCCCCTCTCCCTGAGCCGGGTCGCGCCCGTAGGGCGCGCCCGGAGGGCGCAACTTTTTATATGTGGCGCCCCCCCCCCCTGACCGAAATCCTGGATCCGCGCCTGGTAGCTGCGACCCTTTCTTCTATATAAGAAGACACAAGAGAATAACAGACACTAGTCGTTTAACAGTTTCTGAAACTGTGATGTGCATCTCGTGATATTACTGATTTTAAGTATTGTTGGTTGCTAATTATCAAGACAAATGATCTCATTCAATTCAATAGAGTTATTATGTGATTTAACTTCATAAAATATAAACACACATCAAAGTAATGAGGCTTAGGTTTATCTTCACAAGACAATCTTTACAGCTAAATTACCCCCTTAGAAGTCGGTCATCTCTGCCTGGAGGGTCCATCTCCACAGAGGTATTAACCCTGTCTGCAAGGAAACAACTAAAAATCCCGCCAGCGGCTAGCACCTCCTAGCAGCACTCAGCGTTCGCCGCGTGTTTTCTTTCTGCTGCGGCTGGCGTGCGGTCGTCTGAGGCGCCGGCTCCGCTCTGACCTCTGACCCGGTGCAGCGGGTGCACGTGCGGCCCCTCGGAGCTCGGCAGGGGGCTAATGAAGGTGTGGCGGAGGTTTAGGGAGGTCCGTTGGCCTCGCTGCCGGCTCGTCACCGCACCTCCGCTGGCCCGCCGCTGATACCTTGCTCGGTGCAGGCGAGGTGGGGCTGTGTGGCGCCTGTACAACCTAGTCGAGGCGTTTATTGAATCAGTGCTGGGTGTTCAAAACGATTTATATCCTTGGAATGCGACTCTCTGCACCGCGCTTCATTGTGCACAAGAGTGTGCGTCGGCTTTGTGGCGGTCGAATACAGCCGGAGTGTGATGTATGGTTATTGGTTGTCCTCTACGCCAACGCCGCGCAGCAGTACGCGTCTGTACAGATCCCCGGGGCTCTGTCTCCTTCACCTGAGGTCAAGGATCTGTACGCTCATAACTCGCAGCAGCTCGTCCGAGGCAGGCACTCGAGTCATCCAAGTACCCCTCGAGCAGCCTGTTTATTGAAGCTGTGTGGCGTGCTGGGTGATTCGTCAACCCACGTACCTGGCTGACAGCCGACGCGGCTGCGGCGGCGGACACAACGGCGGTCTCGGAAGCATCAGTGCAGCGATTACGCTCGGTTGTCTGTCCGCTTCGCTGCCGCCCGGCTGGGTCCATTGTCCGTGCGTCACCCGAGCCGACGAGTCCTGCGCCGCTGCTGTTTGGTCGTCGCCGCTCAACGATTTGTTGTTGTGGTCGTGAAATATTTTACGGGCCGGCTGTGGACCACCCGGCATGTGAAGTGCCGACAGCGCGGCGGCGTCGTTAGGGGGTCTTGGATGGCGCTCAGCACTCGTTAAAAGTCGGCACAGTATGGGAGGTGCTGAGAGGGGGCTTCGGATTGACGAGCAGGTTTCTGAAAAACACTCGGTCGGAATGGACTGGCTTTATGGACTGTGTGCAAACAAAGTTTGCCGCGATACAGCTCAAATACTGAAAAGAGTGATGATATATATATATAAATATGAAAGTGGAGTGAATTGTACCTACACCGCAAATTTACCATTTTCGAGTGGCATGCAGTTACATACGCTTTGTGTTTCAGCAAGTTTCACATCATTACTAATCTGCTTTCCACTGAAAGGCCGTTGTTTAATTAATATGCATGCATGATGAGTTGGTACACTCCACGACGCATGCGAAATTACCAGTAATGGGAGGGCTTGCTAAACATCGAAATGTGAAAAGCTGGTCAGCGCTACCAGACTCAGCTCCTGCTCTGGCACGCATAATGTTCACTTTCGGACTGAATATGACCGTCTACAGTTCTTTAACCCACAAACTTGTGTCCGTTTCAGATGTGCCCCAGGCACCACAGCGGCCCCTGGTAGTCAGCTTCACGTCACGATCCGCCAAACTGTCGTGGGCTCCACTGTATACTGCAGACACTCCAGCTATCAACTACGTCCTACAAAAACGGTGAGTACGTGCTTGGCGCATTTCAGTGTCCGATCATGGTGGTTTGTCCCCTTTTGTGTGATATGTCTATGACATCAAACGTTTTAAATGTTTTCTTACGCCCGGCGGCTGATGTTACCGACTGTTAATGACGGTCAATGGACTCATCAGGCCTTCACATAGTCATACATAGGTGTGGGACAGGAGGCAGGGGGCTATGACTCCCAATTTGTGGTGATATTTTGTTTTGCTCACATTTTTCATTTGATGAATGACGAAAATTTGAGGCAACTCACGATAGACCAAGATGGCAAGAGCTCAAATCTGAAATATATTTGTCATGGCGGTACTGGGTTTCTCTCAAACCGAGATCAAAGTTTCACTCCCCCACACACTATTCATGAAGTTCTGTCATTACTGGACTAAATCCATTTTGTTGCGATTCTTTAACAATACCAATAGAAAGAGAGTAAATTGAAGAACAGTGCACACATTGCTTTGTCTTGATAGGCCTTACCCTCGAATATAACTCCGTCTTTTAAGCCTGTCTTTTAGACTCCAAGCTACATTTCATTTCTTGAGAAGAACGTCATTTCCCTGTTCAGACTGATTTGAATACGTACGTCTCAAGTAATCATTTCGCTCGCTAAATTGTCTTCAAAGTAAATATCTTCTCGGGTCAGGAATTCTACTTGACTTGCTATTCTGTCAATTTCAATCGACCAGAATTCCAGAAACCTGGGTAGATCACGCTGTTTCAATGGCCAGCTGTTGACAAAGCTATATAACAAGTGGTTGATTTGAACTTCAGGTTGAACTAGTTCGCTGAAATAACTTGACATCTTCTCTCTATTTGGTTTACAAATGGCATGCTAATCTTGCTATGCAAACTAGGCCATACTGCTATTCAGATAACTTTGCACTTCGCTGACACCTCTGTAGCTATGGTAGTATCGGTACCCGTTTCTTGTATATTGCTCCAGTTATGGGCTTTGCCATTATATCCCAAGGAGATGTTGAATTTAGGTTCTACCTCTATTCCACACTTAAACATTTGACAGAGCTCGAGTTATTTGGCCTTCAAAAAGTTTTCGTTTTATCACGCCACTCTTCATTAACTGTCGTTATGCTCTTTCCAAACATTTTCTGAACATACATTGCTCGATTTTGCTGGCGTACTGGCAGTTCTGGCTTTCCCCGCTAGGTGGCAGTGGCTGACGTGCCTGTAGTGGTATACTGTCCCGCCGAACATTCGGGCGATAAAGCATAACGCACTGCGGCGCCGTCTCTTTACATAGGAAATTGAATACAGTTAAACTCATTGCATGACTGAGGGCATCCAAATTACACAGCAAATGATAATGGATTAAGCATGACAACGACAAGTACAGCGAGGTTGCATTATACAAGTGTGGCAAAGGAGTGTTTATTTACGTTGGATTATTTTACAGACGCTATGATCCATCCGGCCCGTGGGATCTGGAGAACGAGATCATCGTCCCGGACAACAGGACCACCTTCAACGTCACGGGACTGATGCCCTTCACCGCTTACAGCTTCCGCATCTTTTCCGTCAACAACGTGGGCCGGAGCCTGGCCAGCGACCCCTCCTACCCGATGGTCACACACAGAGAACGTGAGTGGTGGAGAACAGGCCCTCTTTCCCCAGGCTCAATCGGTCACACATTCGATACATTTTAGTAGTGGCTATCTATTATTATTAATGCTTGATGTGTATTATTAGCGTGATGCCTGTATTATTAGCGTGATTAGCGTGATGCCGAGGCATGCCTCGGCCTTTTCTTGCCTGGTATTTTTGCATCTACATCCGTTGCTCTTTGAAGACCATAAGCGAGCTGGCTGGCTGGCTGTTAAATATTTTAAAGTCGGCAGAGGATGACGCTGTGATTAATGCCGGAGTTAATGGCCTCGACTTTAATCAATGGCCGTGGCTTGGACGTGTCCGGGGTATACGGCGGCCACTGCACAGGCCCTTTCATGCCTCCGAGGTCGATCAAGAGCGCTTTTTGTGTTGACATGCAGGCGTTTAAATACTATGCTACTATATAATGCTGCAACGCGATGGAGATAGAGCTATTACTACGAATGAGAATCAACACATTGCATTGTGGCTGATTTCCGTGTTTTTTTCTGTTGCACTTATATGGTTTTGTTTTCTGATATCAATATATAAAGATAGTATCGTGGTTTATGTGCTGTTGAGTTCGGTTTTAGATCTTCTAATGATAAATTTATATTCCATTCATATTTTGGTTGCACACTGTACCTAGTGTAATACATAGTTATGTGCAAATATCCTAGTATTGATTTCCTCGACTTCTGGATCCGGCGGCAGTTGTGTAGCCTGAACGGAGCTCGTTATAGATCTGGTGTCGTGGGTTTCTTGGCTGGCTATTTTGGTCTCGCTGGACTGCAGCCGCCGGGATGTTCCATCTTGTTATGATTATTGTATGTGCCTGAAATTCAGGCCGCCTGCATTCGAGATGATATTTAAATCCATGGAAATATGGAAACCATTCTGCATCTTAGTCCTGTGTGTTCCATATGCAGCACTGTTAGATGAGATTGACGACAGTCCCAGCAGACGATGCCGTAATTGTCTGCGTCTTTCCATATTTCATAATCGGCTTTAAATATTATATTTTCTCATCTCTGGTGGCTACATATTTGTTTTCACTATTAGCTATATCATCTGCATTTATTTATAATTGTATAATATAGTTGTGGGGCGACATATCGGGGTAAAGTATTTTAATTTTATGACACACTGTTTGATCATCAGCCCCGAGCGGGAAGCCGACGGTCATCAAGACGTTCAGTCCCACTTCAGACTCCATCGAGGTGGTCTGGAGGCCCCCGGACCGCTCCGAAATGAACGGAGAGTTCATCGGCTACCGGATCTCTGTCAGACCACGTGACAAAGTCGACTCAGAGTGGACCAGAATCGACCTACCGGGGCACGCCAACGAATCGACGGTGAGTCCCTGGGAGACCACACAGCTCAGACTGGGAGTTTCGCTCCACTCACTCGGCCTCAGACTACCCTGGGGAGACATCCGTACGCCCCATCCCGTCTCCTTCGCCGCCCGCTCCAAGCTCGGAGCAAACAAACCGGCCATTTCATCCATCGTGACTGCGCCGCCGCGTTTCGGTCGCGCCACGTTTGTATCCGTCCCGCGCCGGGCATTGCGCCGTAATGGAATCTGTCGCGGCCGGGCGTGGCGCCGACGAATCGCTCGTAAACTGGCCCCTGTGTCTGGCGTCCGCGCTGCTCCGTCGATGGTTCGGTCGCAGCGAACGCACGTTTTTACCGAGCGGCCCGACTCAGAGCCAGCTGTAAACTCGTCACGAACGACCACTAAACGCTCGTGAAACGGAGGCCGGCGCGCAGACGGGCGGCGGACAGCGGGAAGCGCACGGTGCAAACCCCGCCTGCGAGAGGGACTGGGTTAGAGCAGTGGTAAAGGCGGGCGAGGACGCCGCGTATTGGTTTTGCGCTCGTCAACGCCGGTTTCGCCTGGTTTAGAAGGGGAAAGCAGACGAGTTTGGGATGGGCGTGGGATATGAGTGGTGCATATATTAGTTCGCGGCAATGAAATTGTATCTTGTTCGATGACTTTTGTAATGTATCTTCCCATATTTGCTCGTGTGGTATGTTTTTACATTAGGGTCGCTTAACTCTTTCCTCCATACACCATGAAGCTCCAATATCTTACTTGGGACTTCTCTTCGCTTCTTTCGCATTAATTGTGAACTGTGTTCTTGAATGACTTGTTCTAATACGGTTATCATATAGACTGACTTTAAGTTCGTTTTGTTTTTCAGAGTCACGTGATCGAGGAGTTGAGGCCGTACACGGAGTATCTGATACGATTCCAGGTCAAGAACATGATGGGAGTCGGCCCCTTCACCGTTGTGAGGGAAACGACAAAAGATGGAGGTAAATATTTTACATCTTTGGCCCTTTAACAACATAAGTTTATCACTTATAAACCTTGCCGATTGCGGAAAATGATTGAATTCTGCCACTGAACGTTTCGAATGAGAAGAACATCTATGGATAGTAAATGTTTAAATGAAAAGTTATTATACAAGTCACATGTGTACCTCTTTTGTTTTACTGATAGTGTTTTATGTTGTGCAAGACTGACTTTGTTGACTAGAATATCAGATGTCCACCCAGCACACAGACGGTCTGCTAACTTCTGTCTGCTGTTCTCCTCAGTGCCGGAGCCTCCGGAGAACCTGACGCACGCGGCCGTGGGAGACAGCTGGGCATCGCTTTCCTGGAACGAGCCCAGCCACCCGAACGGCGTCATCATCGGCTACTACCTGTACTTCGAGTTCAGCAGTGACAACAGGAACATCACTGACAACCGCATCATAACCGAGGCCCGACCCAGGATGGTGTATAATATCACAGGACTGAGTGAGTGTGCAGAAGAACAACACTTTTTGTCTTACCTCTTAGCAAAGATATTGTACTTCCCGTAGTTCTGAGTGGGAAAGTAAGGAAATAGTACATGCTCATTATAAGCAACAGTGGAGCCGATAAACCACGTTAATAGTCTTTTCTGATCAACGCACTGCTGACGTACTCTATATCTCCTCCTTAGCACCGTACACCCGGTACACGGTGTGGCTGCACGCCAAGACCAGCAAGCACGATGGCGACAAGTCGGAGACGCTCTCGTTCCGTACGGACGTCGGCGGTCCGAGCGCACCGCAGCTAACCAACGTCACGTGTCGAGCCGACACCTCCATCTGGGTGCGCTGGAGGCGACCACGACAGCTGAGCGGCTCCATTGACTACTACTACGTCATGTACCGGGGAGA
>JARFNR010316516.1:0-12215 GCA_030323935.1 Semibalanus cariosus
GTACTCGGCCGCTAATGGATTCAGCGTCTGCCGGGTGTGATCGAGAGGAGCAAGTGCTGCACGTGGAGACGTCTGGTGCGCGGTAGCGAGGGAAGGGGGGGGGGTGTTCTGGAGACTGGGGGCGGTGTTTGTGAAGTGTGTTGTGTTTGTGATACGGGTGACGTGGCTGGCATTTACTACGGGTTTGTTTGGGAAACTCATCTCGTGGGACGTGAACGGGAATGTTTGTGAAACGGGTGTTTGGTGTAGGGTGAAGCAGCCTGAAACGCCTGACGAACCTCGTGAGATAAAAATCGGGACATTTGCATAAACCCGTAGAGATGACTAACAGATTTTGCAGAGTCTTGAGCAACTATTTGTAACAAGCTGACACTTGGCTGATTTTAAAACTAGCAGTTTTCATCCGCGACTGAAGTGCGTTTTGACTGAAGGTAGTCAATGTTTGCGACATTGGGTTTTGTTTTCTTCTTATTGTTCGTGGTCCGTGTGATATGCTGACGTGCTCTGATTGTACCGTTTGATGAGCTGTTGTGATTTCGGTGTTCTTTGATATGTTGGGCATTTTTAATGTACCTACTGTATACTGAATAGTATATTGTACGATATTTGACGTCTACGTTCGAGTATTTTTGATGCTCTGTGGTTTTGGAGAACCGTCTGATACGCTCTTGTGCTTTCGGCGTTCTTTGGTATGTTGCGGCATTTTCATTGTCCTGCGTAAAGTGTTGGATTACCGTCTTTTGGTGTTCTGCGTCGCATGACCGTTTCCTAGTGTTCGGTGTTCTTTGATATGCTGATGTATTTTTCTGTGTACTGAGTTGGTACTGTGTGATACGTCGGGGTATTTTTGGTGTTCTGTGTGGTATGTCGGCAGTGTCCGTAGGCCGTGAGTCGCGTCACAGTTTTTGCGTTCGTCTGACGGACGTCTGTGATGGGTTGTAAATCCTGCTGAGTGACATTCATTGTCTGCGCTCACATACCGCCACAATAAATTCAAATAGGTTAGCCGGCTCTGAAAGCTTTTGCGCAAGGTTCAAGTGGATAAGAAGATTGCGGGGTTTCTGGCATCCCTTTGTTGTGGAGAGCGGGTGTCTGTCAAATTGGCTTTCAGAGACGCTGCCACATTGGTATTCGAATATCTTTCGCGTTTTACCGGTTCCTTGACACAACTAATTATCCTTACTATCATAACCCAACAACAGTGAGGCGTATGAACGACAGGATGGAGATTTAGTGAAAAAGTTCGCTACCCTTCTCCGCCTTTCTTTTTGCATGCTAATGGCCATATATCACTTTTTGCAATATGACGGTGACATGCTCGTTAAAAGAGTCATCAGTTACTTTAAGGAGATGGGTGTTGAAAGCTGATTTCCAGTTGGTTACTTTGGCTATTTCGTTCGCCTTTTCTCGCACCAGGGTGACAATGATGTCATGTTAACTCCACGTGCTCGATGTTGCAGAGCACTTGCTACTACCGGACGTCCTACCCACCGGGCCCAGCGTGGACCAGTCCTGGACATATTCCCCATGTTAACTCCACGTGCTCGATGTTGCAGAGCACCTGCTACTGCCGGACGTCCTTCCCACTGGGCCCAGCCTGGACCAATTCTGGGGACATATTCCCCATGTTAACTCCACGTGCTCTATGTTACAGAGCACCTGCTACTGCCGGACGTCCTACCCACCGGCCCCAGCCTGGATCAGTCGGCGCCCGTGTTCCTCGAGGTACCATCACCGACGTTCGTGCTGCGTAACAAGCCGGCCACGCTGACCTGCCGGGCCGCCCACGCGCTGCACCTCTACTTCCGCTGTAACGACCAGATGATGTCCGGAAGGGAGCACTCGCAGGCCAGCTACGTGGACCCTCAGACGGCCATCCGCCAGCTGGAGGTCAAGCTGGACGTGGACCGGCGCACTGTCGAGGAGTACTTCGGCGACTATCAGTGCGAGTGTGTCGCCTGGAGCAGCCGCGGCGAGAAGGTCAGCGACAGCGTCACCATCACTGCAGCATGTGAGTACTCAGCGACGGCAGGAGAGCGGGTTCCAATCCCTGAGAGTGCAAAAGTTTTTATTGTATATTGTGCGTTACGTTTGCATGTGTGTAACCTAGACACCTGACGTTCTATGGTTTGATACACATCGTGGCAAGTTTATGTTAGCTAGTCGGTCCTGAAGAGGCTTCGCGTTACGCACCACGCACTGGTCTGTACGATCATTGTTATTTCCTTTGTCTAGAGGGAGTATTTCGCCTCAGACCTTACGCGTTTTCCCCCGGTTTGAGTTGCACTCATTGTGAACATCACTAGTAACATTCTGAGGATTCGACATTTATTTAAGACACTCGGCTGTTTGGCGTTCAGTCATCCCAGCTTGATTAGATGCTGCGTCCAGCACACCAGCCACTCCCTGGGTCGACGTGCTGCCCAGCACCAGAGCCGTTCCCCGGGACGTCAAATCACTTCCCCGCCCCTCATTGTTCCGAGGAACTATTCCACCCGGCCGCCAGCCCGACCTGATACAATCTCTCCGCCGATCGGACCGGTCACCACTCCACCATCCCCGCACCTCTGACGCGTCCAGTCCAGTCGGGGCTGCCCCTTCGCTCCCGCCCGCCCCCTGCTGGGTCTGTTTACCCGCCACGGAAGCGGTTCGCACGCCGGCGGCGCTGCCGGTTGCAGAAATGTTTTCTCCCGGCTGTGCTGCACGCGGGGCGGGTACACACTACACAACCCTCCCGTGGAGGCGCCCCGCTGCGCTGGCGACTATTTTCGCCGTGCAGCCAGCCTGGCAGTATTTTTAGTGTTTGTTTTCGGCGCTAAGCGGCCGGCGAGGAGGAGTGGTATTCCGTGCACGCGTAAATGTGGCGTTGATTGGTGTAGGGAGGGATGGATGAGTGACTGGGTAGATGAGGAGATGTGTGGGTCGTCCCCTAACTCATTATACCCATTACACGGTTAGATGTGATGCTTCGCAGATAAGTCGCATACTCCCCTGCTCATCGTACGACTTGATGTGATGCTCCGCAGAGAACGTTAAACCACGACCCGGCTTTTTTAAACAAAGATTTTCCTTTGCCGTGACCTTGCGGGGATGTTGGTCGTCTTTGTGCTGTCTCCTGTTTTTCGTTGCCGCTCTCGGAGGTCGGAGCTGTATCCTCCCCGCTGTGAGGGGTCTACTGTGCCCTCCCCGCTGTGAGGTGTCGGCTGATGGCTGAATTAATGAGCAGCACGGCTGTCTCCGGTCTGACAGACACCGTCACTGCAGTCAGCGGAAGGCAGATGGAGTTTCCTAGAGTCGGCTGTCCGGGACGCAGCTGGTGTTGGTGGAGTTTCCTAGAGTCGGCTGTCCGGGACACAGCCGGTGTTGGTGGAGTTTCCTAGAGTCGGCTGTCCGGGACGCAGCTGGTGTTGGTGGAGTTTCCTAGAGTCGGCTGTCCGGGGCGCAGCTGGTGTTGGTGGAGTTTCCTAGAGTCGGCTGTCCGGGACGCAGCTGGCGTTGGTGGAGTTTCCTAGAGTCGGCTGTCTGGGACACAGCTGGTGTTGGTGGAGTTTCCCAGAGTCGGCTGTCTGGGACACAGCTGGTGTTGGTGGTAGAGAGAACAGGATGGAGCGAGCTTTGACAGGTGCATCAGAAATAAGGCCCGAACTTGAAGTGCCTTGGACACTAACCCTCAAAACAGCGCCGCATTGTCTGGAAAACAGAGTGCTAAGCCTGTGCTAAACTGTCTGGGACCCGGAACTGTACACGTTGTCGGGGCGGAAGCGCAGACTGATCCGGTGCCTAACATTTTCCGTTTATGTTTTGTGTATCGACATTTGATATACCGAAAATGTCCATATGGTCTTAACGTCATCCATTGGTATAATAATACCCTGATGTAGACCATGCTACAGATCGTGCTCAGCACTTCAAGCACTTAAAATACAAACTCTCGAGCACTTTCGTGCTTGACTCAGCAACAACAACGAGCACAAGTCACTGCACCCCGGTTGTCCCGGTCCGCGGCATGCGCCGTGTAACTGATTGCCTTCCGCTCCTCGCCGGCTCGGCAGGCAATCCATTACCTTCGCATGCCGGCGGGCAGCGTCTGTGTCTTCTCCTGGAATCCGGAGCACAGGCCGAGTGGAGTGTCTTCTTACAAGTCGTCTGGGGTATTTTTGTGGGGTGTATGGTCTACTTGTTCTCTGGACGTTGCCGGGAGATGCGTAGTGGGGTAGCGAAGCTGACCGGTTTTGCATTCGGTTGTCCGCAACAAGCAGATTGTTTGGGCCCCAACAAGTGCAGTGACTATCAAGTACATACCAAACGAATAACTGGAATTGCACTAAGGACACGGTCATCATTTTGACACTGTCGATTGTGGCATGCGTGTTTATAATGCACGATCCAATCTGGCTGGATTTGCATACATTCGCTTATACATTCGCTTATATTATGAATAGCAATGCTTGTTGGTTTTTCCAGCTCACCAAGCACGATAGTTCAGTGCGCCAGCCTCTTCGCCTCATGAAGTTAGTTCATAGATAGTTCAGCGCCTCACCTCAGCTCTATCTAGTTTCCAGGAACAACCAGTCAGCCAAGCTTCCAAGTCTTTTGAAACCCAACAAAGCCGATACACTTACCTCCCTCAGTGTAATCTAGTGTGCATCTCTGCTCTGAATAGTCTCCACACATCCCGGCTTCCGTCCAACCGGCCTTGTTCTACACATCCCGGCCTCCGTCCCAGCCTGTCCTGTATTGATCAGTTACCGCCTCCGATCCATTCGTGTCGGGCCCGACCCTCTGCTTAATCTCCGATCTTGGCAATGTCGCAGCATCCCTGGTCTTCCTCCCCTCAGGCCTCGCCGTCTGGAGGCGGGCCAGCTCCGGGGTCCAATGGCCAGGGACAAGGGGAGGGGCTGAGGCGGGCTAGCTCTGAGGTACAGTAGCCAGGGGCAGGGACTGAGGCGGGCCAGCTCCGGGGTCCAATGGCCAGGGGCAGTGATAGGCGGGCTCGGACGGGGGGTGGCTGGGGTGTCTGGAGGAGTTTTTTGATAGGGACCGGGTGCTCTGTTGGCGATGAACAACTCAGGTGGTGATTGATTCATTATTTATATATTGATTATTGAGGTTTTTGGCGCGCCGACAATTATTGTGGTTATGTTGTGCCCAGTGTCCAGGTTGATGCCACAGCTGGATAACCACATACAAAATGTAAACCGCAACTTTGCTCGCTAACCAACGAGTAGACATCAGTATGTTTTATTAAAATGCCGAAACGTCCGCTGCACGTATCTTTTCGTCATCTGATCCGATGTTGCAGCACCTTTTCAAAGGAAAATCATGTCAACAGACCATATGTCACGAATCACTACTCACGACTCAAAAGTAAAGGTAAAATGTTGTCCACCAACTGGAAACACTTGGCGCATGCCATACATCATAACCACAAGTCACAACTCACCAGTCTTCGTGTATAATGGACGTGCCACTGATCTCTGAAGACTCTGCTGGTCGCATTGGATAAGACACGTGACAGACTGGTGTGGGCTCCCCCCGGCATCGTTACCTCCCCTATCTCTGCTGATCAATTAAGCCTGCCTCCGTCGCACGCTCAGACCAGCTCCTCCCAGCCTCCTTGGTGATGTCTTCTTTCCCTCCCTGTCCAATGTCCACGGAGTCTGTCTTCTGTTCAGTCTCCCGCCTCCCAGTGTTCTTCCCTCCCTGCCTCCCCGCCTCCCGTTGTATGAGCTCCCTCCCTCCCCACCTCCCAGTGGCTGTCTACCTCTCCCTCCCCGTCTGCCGCCGCCACCCCCGTCGTTACCCCATCCCCGGCAGACGGCAGCGGGGTAAGCACGTTCTGCCCCGCCCCGGCACGTCCACCATGGAGTGTGTCACGTGCTGCTGGACATGAGACCGGAACAGCACGACAACAGTGACTCAGGAAACTCAGGCACTGCACAGGATATCCTAGCCGGTAGCCTTGTTGGATAGAGAGGGACCTATGATGTATGTATATCAGCATTGTTTTTACAAGGTTTACATACCGGTCTTGTGGAGCAATCGATGTGGAGCAATCACGTGGAGCAATCGATGTGGAGCAATCACGTGGAGCAATCAACGACGAAGACATGGAGGAATTTCGCCTCCTTTGCACTGCACCAGTATAGCTTAGCTTTCCTGCGGCTGCATTGAGAACAATATAATGTATCATGTCGGCAGCTTTCACACCATTACTGTAATCCCTTCCGATCCCCGGCTGAAAGTGGAGAAACTATTATAACAACACCGCTTAAATGGTAAACAGCGTAACGGTGCAGAGCCGGTGATTTGTAACAGTGATAGGCCAGGTGCTGTGTCAAAGGGTAATGGGATCACGAAATAATTGAACCACTACTCGTGGAAATGAATGATGATGGATGGGTTGGGGTTACAATTTACCACAGCCCAAATTGTTGAGAGGAAAACGCAATCTGGGAAATGATGACGGACGAGGGAGCTGGGTAATTCGTTTCGTAATTCAACTTGATGGTAGTTATGTTGCATTCGGATGCCGTTGGCTTGCCGCGCCCTCTGCACCGTCTTTCGGTTTGTAACGATAATTGGTGCCCGTTGTGTCCCGTGCAAGTCAACGGACGTTTGGTGAAGTGCATTTTTACCAAATGCCAGGACGAGTGTCTATGTTAGGTTTCTGATCTGTAATCATAGGTACTCACTTCTGGGCAGCTGGGTCATTTGGCTGTGTCTGATCTACGGCTTTGTGGTAAAAACGTAAATTGTTCCACGCTTTGCTTTATTTGTGTAATCTTCGTCAGCTGACGGCTATCATGGTGAACGCATGGTAGCATAGCACAACAAGCTTTGTTTCTGGCAACAAATCAAACTATAGATACCTGAGCAACGTACTGGATCATGCCTCAGGCTATAACTAAAGCTCTCCCACGCGCTTTCGTTTTTCTCGACTCCACAACAGGTGGCGGCAGCGTTTTTAGCCAGGCCTGTCTCGCTCAGTGACCGGCTAGTGTGTCTGCGCTGCGCCTTAAAAGCCTTCACTGCTAAAATCTCGCCGACACAACCGCGCCATTATCGGCTCTGTTGCGGCGTGTTTTTCTTCTTCGGTAGCGGCGCCCCGCGGTAATGCCTCGCGTCCGTCTATCCCCTAGGAGCTGCCCTGGATAATGCGGCATGGTGCGGTGGGTACATTATACACTATGACGTGTATAATGTGTCCGGTGTCCGGCCGGCCCACGGCTGATGGTGACGTATTGTTACTAAGGCCCGACAATGTCGCACTTCCGGTCTGCTTCCGGTCACTTCCGGTCAACTTCCGGTCGGGCCATATTTGGAATGTTATCGCCAAGCGGTTGACAGGAGCGTGTATTGCTTTACCTTGGTGTAGGCCTAATGCTTCGGGTATTATTGGGTAGATAAGCTATAAGGCAGTCATATAGGATGTGATGGAATGCAGTGATAAGCTTGTTTCGAATGTCGCTCCCGTACCAAGTGGATGTAATTGTCAACATCGGAGCTACCGATATTGTACACAGGAAAAGGATCGGAATGTTGCTTTGGTCATGCCAAGTAGTTTTTGACGTTGGCAATGGTAATCTTTTCTGATTGCTTTTGTCGTTTGACTTCTATTAATGTCACTTAATAGGAATTTGATCAAGCTTTATGTTCTGTTTCTAATTGATTGAAGTACAATTGAGATAAAAAAAATCCTACACCCTGAAAGGGCACTGAAGCAGCTTGGCTCTGATCAAAATTCAACACGAGCTTGAATAGATTAGATGGAACACTTTTTCGGACAGATCACACATTGCCAGGCTTGTTAACATTTATCACTGACCCCTTAGACTCCTTTTTCGCACCTTTTAACCCTCGCCCTACGGGGGGGGGGGGGGGGGGTCGTAAAACGACCGCCTAAGGTTATTCCTAAATAACTTTTGACACATGCAGTGCATCTTGCTGCAATTTTCATTAGCTGAGTGCACAATAATTATACTTATGCTGTCAAAATTTCATTGAAATTGGTCAAGTAGTTTGGGAGATAATGACGTTTTAGTGACGTCATGCCGGTGGAAAAACGATAAATGTTTGACAAATCGTAGAAAATAGAGTTTTGGAGCAAAATGCAAACGGAGAACGGCAAGTATAGGAAATGACACTGTATTTAAAATGGTAATCTCGGATTTGCAACATTTTGGTTTTAGACCCCCAAAAATGCACAAAATTGATTTTTGGGAAAAATCACTACAAAATCAAAGTTTTCAAAGATGTTAAAAAAACGGAATGCATGTGAGAGAACTGCGTTCGGACAATGCCCAAACCAAATTTCAAGCAATATCTCTATTTTTGACTGAGTGATGACTCCCTAAGTGTAATAATTTCATGACGTCATTTTTTAAATCACTTTTTTACTTTTTTGACCAGATACGAACAAATAAATACCTTTTTTGCATTTCAGAGACAAAACTGGTCTAGTAACATGCCTTTATATTTACATTTACCAATTTCTAATTTTGAGATTTTCTGACAGAGCAAAATCGGTATTCTGGACTTGGTCGAGTCGAGGTCATTTACTTGACCTGGAAGGTCACCCGTTGACCTGAAACCTAGAAAATTGTATACCGTTGGATTTCTCACATGACAGGCAACATGCTGGCTCTTACTGCGTTGCTCTATGCTGCTTAGTTTGGAAGTTAACAGGGGGGTCTTCTTAGGACCCCCGCAGGGCGAAGGTTATTTTGACCCCCCTGAGTTTTTCGGGAATAGCGGGAAAACGGCGCCGTGCAGTGCCGCCAAATTTTGCATAGCTATTTGGGCATCAATTACCCATACTTTGTCAAGGTTATGACCTTAGGTCATCTCAGGTCAGGTCACCAGGTCACGTCAAGTGACCTTACTTCTCAAAATGTTTGGGATCGTGCCAAAGCCACAGCCTCTGTCCGAGATATTTGAAACTTGCAGGATTGCACAAGGTCATAAGTACCTACAATTAATTTATTTAGGATTTTTTGCATCGGTGACCTAAGGTCAGGTCAATTTCCTGACCTGCCCATTATATGTGAATGGGAAAATATACAAATGCTTCATAGGTATTCAGAGAATATGCATTGAATCAGGCTAATTCTGTCAGAATCATGTTATTTTAGCTCATTCTTGATGCCCCAGGTGCGCTTGTTTCTCAGTGACCTCTGAAATGTTATCTGAGGTCATCAGCAGTGTTTTGGTAATAACTCTTGACAGAACAAAGATAGACACAAGCGGAAAACGCCACTGTGTTTGTCTCGTCGGGCCGCGTCGCCCTAAGTGCAACATGACCTACCTGGATCCCCATATGACCTTGACCTGAGGTTAAATTTTGAATTTGACCTAACCAGGTCACCATTATATGTTACAAAGCGCCTCGACGAGATAAACACGATGTTGTTAACATCATTGCTCTATCGTTATTAAGTAAAAAGTAATTTGAGAAGCAAAACTTTACAAAAAATGACACTTTTGACATTTGATGACCTCTGGAGTCAAAACTATTGACCAGAGATAGTATTTAAGGGAATATTGGCGATTGTAATTTTCAAGAGCTTTCGATTTTTTTCGTTTGTTCCTAGCTATCATAGTTCCTGAGCAGAAGCGTATTTATAAATCAGCCAAGAGGGGGAGCGGGGACATGCTTTAGAAGCACAAATAACAATTTAGAAATCCAAAAACCATATAGACAATACTTATAAAACCACTTGTATTATCAGCAAAACAACTTTTTCCTGGTTATCTTGGAATTTACACACAAATGGTATCTATGCCGATTGCCAAATGGATAGGTACAACATATTCTGGAGCGCGCCTTCGGCGCCAGGGCGGGGGGGGGGAGGGATATTATAATTGCCCGACGATTCTCTACAATTAACAGCCATTGAATAAAAAGGTATCCAAATTAGCAGCTAACCGATGCATATGAACAGCACGGCCTAGTTAGTGGTTGCGACCCTCAATTTGTGAAAATTGCTTCATTTATTTTAAATATTAGAAGTTTTGATAGTTTTGTCTCCGGCTGTGTATAACACTATGGTTTATATTATCATGAAAAATAAAGAAATATTTTACAAATAAACATTAACAAACTGGAAATGAAATCGGAAGCTCATTGATGCACATCGACGGTGACCTATTTAGTGTCGGCGATTTGTTTCATTGACCAGTCAGGGACGTTGTCGCGCTTTTTGGCGCACTTACTTCATTTTTGGCCCTATGACTTGTTTACAAATCAGCATTCAAACCAGATATAGTGATGGATTATACTGTTTGTTACCATATGTAACTGTTTATTTTTATTAAAAAAAAGAAATTTAAAAAAGTTCTTATTTCACTTTTAAATTGAGGCACGATCAATTTGATGCAATACATTTGTCAAAGAAAAATGCAGATAAACAAACCAAAAGGTGAATATTTCCCTTTAAGTAAGATACCTTCTCGCATTTACGTGAGGATTTTCCCCTCCCATCTCAGCTCTCTTCTGGCGTCCCTAAACACACCAAATAGAGACGGCTTCAACCTTCTCCGCCGGCCCTCCAGCCAGGAATACAGATGCGCTCAAACCCGGCCTCATGCCTCTCTCAGCGGCCCGTCCCGTATAACGTACGGAAATCAATCAAAACATCACAAAAAGCGACTCACTGCCGCACCGCGCCATCCGTCTTCTGCGCCATTTGCCGTTAGGCGTGCAGCGGCGCGTTTTTGCCGATTGCGGCGCGATGCTGCGCTGCTGCCCCAACACAACTTAGGGCGCGGCTAGACGACAGACGACAGACGACAGACGACAGACGACAAATGATAGACGATGGACGATAGACGATGGATGACAACTCATCGGGGACGCAGTATGCGATGACTCAAGTCGACTGGAGAACTAGCAGGGAGGTGTACCTACTGCTTAGTAGTGTCCTCATTTGCATTATTTGTCTCAACCCAATCCTTTACTCTTTAGAGTTAACCCATTATATAATACTGTGTTTCAGAAACATCGAACAATGTTTCCTGCACGCTCCATTATCCATTCAATGTGTATGTAGCACACCAGCACTAGATCACCGCTGAAGCGCTTCATCTCACAGCATCCCTTCCAAACCCAGCCGACTACAAAGAGTTGCCGCTGCCTTTGTCCAGTGATGAGGCTGCTGTGTAGTGGTGACCAGTTTGCATAATTTCAGTGCCGCTTCACTGACCGGTCCAGGCTGGCCAGCCTGCTCTTCCTGTCTCATCTCGGTCCGTTAGAGCAGATTGAAGTTACGGGACAGTGGAGTCAATGGGCAGTGTAGGCGTAGAGGTACAACATATGAGAAAGAGCAGCTAGAAGGACGTAGTGACGGACCAAAGGGTCGCTATAAACTTGCAATGTTGTTAGAGGGCAGCGGACAACTCATCTGACTTAATATCTGCAGACTTTGATCACATATACCGCAGTAGACTCGCTTCTTTTCACATGCCCTTTGAATTGCATGTCTTCGGAAAGGAAATGGTGTTAGCCCGAAGTGTTTGCGCGAATCTTGCGTCGTCTCTCTAATGTCTGTCGATCTCATCTGCTGTGTTGCCGGCTGCTGTGTTGTCGGCTGCTGAAAAGCCCCGGAGAGACAATGGAAAGGCAATAACAGCAGCAACAGCAGCGGCAGCAGCAACCGTGCTGCCTGCACCACCTCCGAATGCAGGATTCCCGAAAACAAATTCCGAATGGAAATGGCATTCAAACTGCGATCGGAACGTGGAGAGTGAACTGGAATCCAATAAAAGTGCGAACGCCAGACCGAGGGATTTGCGTTCCAATATGCCTTGGTTCGCTTTCCAACTACCTACCAATACCATCTTGAGGCGTCCTGGTTTAATTCATTAGCAAGGCTACTGTGAATTGGAGGCAAAATCGGTTGATGTGCCTTGAGATAAAGGTGGGATAGTCGGAGACGTATTTGCCTGAGTGAAGTCCGCTGCTGTGCGATCAAGACTGTCACTTGGATTCCTTCGCTTTAATTTGCCTTGGTCGATTCGCTATGCTACACTGGCAGTTTCAACGATCTATGAGATGTAGGAAGCAGGGATGTATTATATATCTTCGAGGTTTTGTGGAATTTCACCTTAAAGGGAGTGTGCCTACTCACATCGGTCATATGGAGTTGTTCACACTGGTCTATAGAACATATTTTTCTGAATTTAGCAATTACTTCATTTCTCCCAGATTCACTCTA
>JARFNR010320959.1:0-12149 GCA_030323935.1 Semibalanus cariosus
GTCCCCTCCAACCTTTGTCGGAGGGGACCTGTGGCAACCTCTCCTCCGGTCCCCTCCAACCTTTGTCGGAGGGGACCCGTGGCAACCTCTCCTCCGGTCCCCTCCAACCTTTGTCGGAGGGGACCTGTGGCAACCTCTCCTCCGGTCCCCTCCAACCTTTGTCGGAGGGGACCTGTGGCAACCTCTGCCTGCACGCATTTGGAGGAAAAATTCATGTTGGGATTTTAGTGTTTTCGATTCTCTTCACTGAGGAAATTTGACATTTACAATGACTTCAGATTAGAGGTTTAAACCCTTTACCCATTCTGTTCCTCAGATTGCTTCATAAACCAGATGGTAGGTAGGTACCGGTTTACCTGCTACCCTTCAATGTATTGTATTGTATTGTATTGTACTTATTTGAATAATCGTCTGCAGGCTTACTGCCTAATTAGGTACAGACGAAGTCAGTAGATGCAATAATAAATAGCATGTGAGCACACACAAACACACCACTGCGACAGTTATCTACAGGCACTGCCGGATCCAGGGGGAGGGCCAAAGCGGCCATGGCCCCCAAACCGCCTGAAATCGGCACAAAATTGACACATTTTCTGATATAGAAGAAAATCTAAGCAACTTTTACTAAGGACAGTTTGTTTTTAATCAGCTATCAATGCATAAGCAAACGAAATCCGGTGAGTTTTCAGAATTGTGTGCAATTTTTGGGGATTTGCCCCCCCAAAAAAAAACACCCGTGCCCCCTTAAACAAAACACGTTCTGGATCCGCCAATACCTACAGGTAGGTATCTAGCGTCTTGGTGAAGCCTATTAGGTACGTTAGATTTGTAAGAAAATAGGTAGGTACAGTAGATGTGAAAAAGTCAACAGTCGTGTATGAAATGCGGAATTTAGGTACATTTATGTATTTCCGCTATATTGCCTTCCATAGAAAGCGGCATGCCCTGTGTGCAGGCTGCTCATGGCCACGTTGCTCCACGGGAGGGGGCTGGGCCTCGCCGGGAGGAGGAGGCGATTGAGTTATTGCTCCCATTGCTCCGCCCACCACTGCAATAATGGCAGTTGGTCGCGATCGGCCGTGAAAACATTGCAGGACATGCCGGGTAGTTTGTTTTCATTTTCATTGTTAATTGATGTTTAATTATCGAAGACAAACCAATCAAATATATGCACTATTTAGCAATAGGCTTATCGGCCGTGAAGGAGCATGGAAACGATTTGCATTTGTTGGTAGCCTGCTAGCTTTAATGAAGAGAAACCTCAACTTACAGATGAAAGTGTGCATATATTTGTATACAAAACTCTTATTATATCAAATTATTTTTATATTTGTCCAAATTCAATCATCAATATAATTTGTTTCCCCACTACCTCTTGATTTGGACTTGGTTTGTCAAAACCACAAGAACATTGAACAGTAAAAGCAAATGAATGCACAAAGTAAACATTGGACGAAAATTCAAAACTGTACCTTGAATAAACTATAATATTTTATTTGATGCAGTGTTGTATTTTGCAATGGGAAAACTTTTCCAAAACGCAAGTATTCTTTTAAAATCGGCATGTCAATTTTCAGCATAGGTGGCGCGCGCGTCGCATGGTCGTGAGGCTCTCCTCAGGACCGTTGGCCGAGAATGACGGCTAAACAAAGAACGCCATTGGCCGGCGAGCGCGGCTCCGAGGCCGTAAATGAGTGCTAGACGGCGGATTTTATGGTCATCATACCATTGACGTCTTGTATTTGAATGAGTTATTATTTTCATCTGTGACTTACGTTATAACATCAAGAAGCACGTGAGAGTACCGTTAGGCTGTGATTGTGAGTGTGGTGTGCGCTGGAGTGAATTGGAGTGCGTCTGATAATGGAAAGCCAGCAATATGGCATGGCCTATGGGATGCAGCAGCCTCAGGTGGACCCGAACACTCAGCAGCAGCAGAATAATGGCGAGGCTGAGCCCAGGAAACAGGACATCAACGACATTTTGCAGCAAATCATGACCATCACCGAACAGAGCTTGGATGAAGCTCAGGCCAGGTCAGTAGAGCGTTACTGTGAGTATCGCCGTAGGACAGGTTTTACGCAAGTGTTTGAGGCAAGTGTTCCATGTGCTAACATTTTGAAAGAAGCAGTTTTTAATCGTAGCTCTAGTGTGCCATTTTTTTTTGCTGATGCGACATAATTATTTACACAAAATGAGGTGACCTAGTGATGCAAAACCTCTTAGCAAAAACCTTTAAAATAGTCATTTTCCCATACCTTGCCCTAACCAACGTCTTGAAGAAAAGTGAAAGCTCAGTATTTTACACCTCCTGTTCTCATGCATGCACCTCATTTCGTAAATTAATTGCAGTTCGCTATGTAACTGCTTCGTGTCTAGTGCCCTGTGCCACTCATCTCTCCACCAAAGCGCCTGATCTGAGGGCCACGGCCAGCGGTGGTATGTTGTGGCGCGGCGGCCGGGCGGCCGGCGGCCAGCCGAGCGAGCCGAGCGGAGCCGGGAATTCCGATACACCGCCCGCCGCCGCCGCCACCGCCACCGCCACCGCCACCGCCACCGCCGCCCTCGCCCTCCGGGCGGTCCACGCCGGATCCTGCCAGTCCGGCGTGAGGTGTCCTTTTCGCTCGAGTGTGTTTATCCTTGCCCTGAGCCGCTTATGTAGTATACAACTCTCAAGGATCTGGGAAGATCCGTGTTTCGCGAAATTGCAGCGCGGTTCTGGTGATTTGTGTGTGGTTAGTGTTACTATGGCCATTGTTTGGTCCGCTAGGGCTCTTCCGTGGGATTTCTGTCACCCGCAAACGTGCCCATCTGGGCCACCACATGGGTCACAATGATGTTCTGAGATGGAGGTAATCTCAATGTATGTTTGGCTTCCATATTTAGTTTTATAGACGTATTTTGCATCAATATTTGGTGTCGTATCGGCGCTCAGAATCAGAATGCATAGCGCACAGTCGACCGCGGAAAATGCATCCGCATTCCGCGGTCCAAACCTGTGGGGGTGTTACCATTGCAAAAATCCACACTGATTCATTCATTTTCAAAAAAATATTTACTAACATTTGATGAAAAGCCTTTCCCACCTCATAACTAAATAAAATGCGGGCATGTCTCTTCAATAGGAGGATGTCTGAATGGTTTGAATCCGGCTTTGACGATGCATGTATAGGTATGTATAGGTATCTTGATATAATATGAAATGTGCATCTTTGTTTTTAAGATATTTACAATTCAAAAGGCCAATTGGAAAGGTTGAAATGTGTAACAAGTAACAACTAACGAGTACCTACACCTTTGGGCGCAAATTGACCTATGTTGTCGGCGCGCCCAAAAACCCCAATAAACAAACAAACAGTACCTACACCTTAAGTCATATTATTGGGCTACCACGCCAGGTCCAACTGTTCCTAATATCGTTTCGCCCGCAAAACACCGGCCTGTTACAAGATGTGTGCTCGAATTCCATGTACAACGTTGACGTTATGTGCATAGCGTAAGGAAACAATGCAATGCAATTGCTAACAAAATATAATTATGTATGGTTTGGTATTTAGACTGGAGTTAGCCCGAAGGGCTATCACCATTTTATTTATAATATACCTGCGCTTCCATGTGCTGCGTGAAGCATATGCTACCTATAGGCATATGCTTCACTTCACATCATTCAGGTTTGCACATGGTTACAGAGCATCACTTACTGTGAACGCTATACATATTATACGTGATGGCTACAGTCGTCTATTGGCATCTCAACGAGGTTTCTGAATCTGTAAGCAACGAGCGCGTCTAGTGCCGAATGTGTCCTCACTGTCCGGTTGTGTGACGAGGTGTGAAGGCGTTCCTCGGTGAGCCACTTGACCTTAACACTGATAGCACTCACTTGATCAACGCGATGACTCTCGTAACAATGTTTGCTGTGCAAACAGTGCTGCACTTGCTCGTCACAAGCTCATGGTTTTAAGATAAACGCCGATAAGTTGTGACTTGAATGTCATGGTGAGGCTGAGGCACGGGTAGGTTAATGACAAAAAGGTTATTTTTTAGAAAAAGTGTCATGCTGACTCATGTTGTAGTTCAGATTAGTCACACTCTATGCGTTCAGCTTTCTAATGCTCCTGGGACGTACCCAATACATTTGCAGCACTATAAATCCTGTGGTCTGAAGCTGCCAGCTGGAATAGCTACAACCGATTAACGCTATTTATCCTGCATCGTATGTTTTATGTTTGTTCATAGCCTTTTTAACCATTGCTTCACCTTCGTGTTCAAATAGTTGTTTTTGATGCAGCTTGCTTGAACCCTGTTCCCTACCGTGCCCAACGTATTTATGCAATATTTATTGCGCATGACAAACTACATAATTTACTATGTCGATCATTAACATAATCGTTCATATTAATGATTTGTCACACACAAAAATGATGATAATGAGGGCCTAGCAGACCTCATAATAAGTAAGTAAAGAAATAAATTAAGGCCGAAATTATATTCTTGGATATTTCGCTATTGAAGCTTCGTCAGCAATGAACAATGATATATTAATATTCATATCATTGTGAAAGGGAATGTTTCACCTTTGTATTGGTTTTAAACTGAGATAGTCATTATCTTTGGCCGTTATTGAAAAGTATAAATTACTCAAACCATTTTTCGCAAAGCTTAACCGTTTTTAAGCAATTCAATTTTGAATTTGCAAAAGGGGGACTATGCAAGCGCCGCCTCTGATTGGCTGACAGCCACTTCAAACATCTTCAAGGTTGTTGGTCCGGCAGGAAAACGACTTGTATTTCTTGACCCTTGACTGGATCACCTGCTGCTATTACGATAACAAAAGACTTGTAGGTATTCAAGTGCGCCAGAATTATCTACAAAGATTGTGCCTATTATCCATAGCTCTCTATAGCTCAATAATGACGTCATTGTCCCAAATTTAAAAAGCTTAATTTTTATAAAGTTAAGTGACTTTTCGAGAAACAAATATCACCATCGTTTTCAGCAGCACTTACTTCATTTTTGTACTACAACCGGCGTACATTTGACAACTTTCAGAAAGGTGAAACATTCCCTTTAATGATATATAACAATGATATTATTTACTTACTTATTATGAGGTTGCCGGTTCTTCTAATTATCATCATCATGATTAACCTCACACAGAGTCTTCGTCGCCTTAGATCTACAAAAAGGTCGGTGTCAGTATCCTGCCTGTTAATAATCTAAAAACGTGTACAACTTAAAGCTAACGGGCTCCAATTTTGCTGGAGTCGAATGGTATGCTTTTTATCAAAACTATTGTGATATCAAAGCTATCGTATCGTATAGATAACGTATCGTTGTTATTAATATTTTATAGCACAATTAAGATAAAATATTATATATGTTTTCGGTAATAGGCTAGATCTAGATGCATACCGAAAGTTTGACTGCTGAAAATGCTTCTTGCCTATAAATACTTTTGGATTTGTATTTTGATTACATTTTTCGTGACTCTAAACGAAAGGCTTAGGTATAGGTACCTTACCAAATCATATTTGTAAACTTTTCAAAACAACCTTAACCCGCGCGGCGACGCCCGACGGGGTCTCCAGCCGAACGCTCGGCGTAGGGGGTAAATTTTACCCCCCCCCCTCGTATCTTTCGAACCAATGACCGCAGCGAGACGCGCAAGGCGGCGATCGAAAGCTCTCGATGAGACGAATCTAACGCATACCCGAAATTTTTAAAATAAGGTCACATGTCAGGTCACGGTCAGGTTAAAGGTCAAAATTGAGATATTTGAGTTTTTGGGCCATACTTTCCATTCAAAGCCTTAGATTGAGACTAATATCGCACAAAGTGCTCTCAAAGGTATACTGCATCTCCTGAATTAAGTAAAAGGAAAATTGTAAGCATAGGTCAGGGTCAAAGTCAAGGTCACAAAAGGTCACTGTTACCAAGATGTCTACGAAAGTCATGCGACACATGTTTAAGGGCTTATTTTAAATGTATTATTCAATAGTAGCAGCCATTTTCACAACCTGACACCATAAAAGGTCAAGATCAGGTCATATAAGGTCAACATTTGAAATTGATTAATATAAATAAACAAGGCATGTTTCTGGACCAGTTTTGTCTCATAAATACAGCAATGGCATTCATTTGTCTGTATCTGGTCAATAAAAGCCAAAAAAACGTAATTTCAAAAAAATGACGTCATTCGTTACTTATACCTGCTTAGGGAACAATCAGTCACTCAAAAATAAAGATATTGCTTTGAAATTTGGTTTGGGTATCGTCCATACTTGTTTCTCTCATATTTATTCCGTTTTTTTAATATCTTGAAAAAATCGATTTTGTGGGAAAATTTCTGAAAAAAAACTTTTTTAGATTTTGAGGGGTCAAAAACCTTCAATTTGGGAAATCCGAGATAGGCATTTTGTAGAGAATGCAATTTACTTCCTTTTGACGTTTTCCGTTTGCAATTTTCTTTAAAACTATATTTTCTACGATTTGTCAAACATGTATCGTTTTTCCACCAACAATGGCATAACGTCATTAAAACGTCATTATCTCACAAAGTCCTATATCATTTCCAGTGCAATGTCGTGAGAAGACGTATAATTGATGCAGCTTAAGGTACCCAAAATTTGACGTATTTATCTGTCATAGTTTTCAAGTTATCGAGAAAATCCGGGAGGGCGGTGGGGGCAAATTTACCCCGTTAAGCCGCGCGGGTTAAGCGAATGAAAGAATGGTCAAAGGTACCTTACCAAATTGTATTTAACTTTTCAAAACAACCTTAAGCGAATGAAAGAATGGTCAGAATTAGCCTTGCCTACGGTCATCAACTAAAATATATATGAATGTTCGTGTGTATGACTAGATGGCTGGAATACTTAAATATTGCGATTTTGCTTGTCTTCCAAACTGTTCGTGTACTGACTTATTTTTCTTCGTTTCAGTACGGAATTTTCTCGAAAGCACACATTGAATTGTCATCGAATGAAAAATGCCCTCTTCTCCGTTCTCATGGAGATCAAAGAGAAAACAGGTAAGGACCGTCCGAAAGTGACCTGCATGGCGGGAGCTATGCTATCCTAAGTGTGTTGATATATATGTTTTGATCGTTTGGAAGTAGCCTTTTTCCTTTGTTCATGTTAACCTTCAGAAAATTTTCGTGTGCAGTAGTAACACAAATAGTTAATCAAAGAAGTTTGAGCCATTGTAAACAAATAACTTATTTTTTAAGTTTATGCAATTACTTTTTTCATTGATGCCTCGATGTGAGAATTTAGCTGTGACAAAACTCCGACACATAAGCAAGGCGTCACCTCAAAAACAAATATAATTTATATAAATAGATGTGCTTTCCGGTCATCGATAATTATAAGCTTAACTTCTGATTCTGAACAGGCTGTAGGATCCTCGAAATATGTTCTCGTAATTTGAACGCCGATTTTTCCTGTCGATATGATATAAAATTATATGATTGCCATCACAGACGCTGATCCTATATGATTAATTTCCTATAAACTAGTCGGCTTGATACACAATAAATTCATCTCTGATCAGTGGGAACTGTAATTTATCCCTTAATCCCAAAATCCTGATATACGTCGCACGATGTCACTTTCCAAGTGGCTGCCCAATAAATAACATTTTTTCTGTCCCACAGAGATGGTTAGTATAAATTACAAAAAGGAAAAGTGGCTCATGGTCATATTTTTCTCTCTCATGATGCTACGAGGTGATTCAGTCGTGTTATCATCTGTATCAAAATTCCTCGGCATTTCTTTCCACGAAGACAGGTCGATTGCATCCCAATCACTCAGGCTTCAATCCCTGAGTCAAAATCCGCCGCTGCCCTACCAGCGTAGCTGGAGTAACCCTGACGAGGCCATGGCTTAGAGCTGGAAGCCACGTTTTAGCTTTGAACCACACTGTTAACAATGTGGTCGTTTCATCAATGCCAATGCTATACCCTTTTCCGTTTGAATGTTATAAATGCTGTGATTTTAAATTGCAATAATAATGGTATAAATGTTGAAGTCCCATTATGAGTTACATGCTTCTATTCTGAGTTTTTATCACGATTTAAATGACCCCAACAAGCTTCGATAAGCAGTTAAATGCTGCCAACGAACCGAGCCCACTTACCCAGCTCCCCGTCAAGTTGAAGTGGTCTGTAACTCCGTTCCCGTGGAAGAATCTGAGAGTCTCTCAGTACTTGGAACGTTCTCTTGAGTGGGTGATTGTTTCACATGGCTCGTAAAGTTGGCCTGAAGCGGAGGATTATATGGTGCGTATTAAACACGACCAAACTCCTCTCCACCGTATAGTTCAGAAAAACGTGTGATTCGGGAATTATGACAGGTGCTTAATGGTACTGAAACATGGAAGTAACAAAAAAGTGAGAAGAGGTCAATGTGGATATGGTTATTTCGTTAGGTTTTTGTATCCACCGGTTTGTTTCGGTAAGGGACTAGGGAGTGTTTGAAACATCCCCGACAGAGCAGATATGAAACTGTGTCCATTCCCAGACGCTAAAGCGGGAAATAGTTTGCCCCAGTTCGGAATGACTCTTTAAAGGTCTGCTTCTGATATTTCCCAAGATTCATTTGATTTCAAATGTCATTAATATTGAAATGTCAAGAAGCCAGTTTTGGAATGGTATTTACAACCAGCCACTTTTCCAGAGATGAGGTTGGCCCCACCAACAATCGGTCATCTGATCATGTGGCATGTCCCTAATTTTATTGTGAATTTGTTAAGCCTTTACTGTTCAATTCAAGCGTACTTTAGTTTACTCTCATAATTACTTTCATCTGCAATACGAATTGTTATTATTCTTCCAAATTATCGGGTGCCAATTGACAACAGAAGCCTCCCAGCTCATCCAAAATCGTCCCGACACTCGACAGAGAGTTGTTAGTGTCGCTGCCTGAGTACCTTGCCGGCCCTGAGGCTGCCGCTGCCGACCCTGACTGTCCTGACGGCCATCATGGTCCGTCGTCACCGTGTCACTCGCCGCCGGTACTGTGACGTGTGACGTGTCGTGTGGCGAGGCTGCATCACCAGCCTGACGTCTGACGTCGAGGGCGGCTGCAGTCGGCCGCTGCTCCACCGACGCCGGCTGAGGAGTCGGCTGAGTCGACCGTCCGGCACTCGGCCGACTTTGTTTCTCCGACTGACTGCCTCGGGGTGAGATGAGCGCTGCTATAAATAAACAGCACCGACACTAAATATACAGGCCCGCTGCCGGCCGGCCGGCCGGCCGGCCAGCCAGCCATCCCGCCGTGCTGCGGCGGCGCGAACCAGCCCCGTCACGGCCAGCACTGCGTCACAGGCCACAGCAGCGTGACGTGAGGCTGCTCCGACTCCGGCGCCCACTGCCGAGTCCGACTCTGTGACTGTACTGAGTCGCTCTGACTACTGAGTCGCTCTGACTACTGAGTCGCTCTGACTACTGAGTCGCTCTGACTACTGAGTCGCTCTGACTACTGAGACGCGCTCTGTTTTCTGAGTCGCTCTGACTACTGAGTCGCTCTGACTACTGAGTCGCTCTGACTACTGAGTCTCGCTCTGACTACTGAGTCGCTCTGACTACTGAGACGCGCTCTGTTTTCTGAGTCGCTCTCAGTACGGCCGGCGGCTGTGTATGGCCTGTCACCGGCTGGCCGTTGACTGCTAGCTCTGCTGACGTCTGGCGTCTGTCTGCTCACGGTCCGTTGCCTTCCCGGTGTCCTGTTCTGGCAGTTCGCAAACACGCGTGCTGCCCGTGACTGATGGATACCGACTATCCCACCTCAACATGTGATCCGATCCCACCTCAACATGTGATCCGAGATTAGCCAGCTAAAATGGCTTCAATGTAGTTACTGTACGTTTTCAGAAAGTTTTATCTCCAAAGATACGTTATTTATGTTCAGCAAGTTTCGCTTAGTTTTAAGTCTGGCACGATATGGTGCCAGGATGCTGGTTTGCTGCCATTTTTAAATGTCAAGGTCAAGTGGACGCCATCACGGGGCCCTACATGACCTCAGCTTTTCTCCTGTGCTGAACCTTGATTATCTCTGTTCAAATGGCAGGACGTGAAAGGCGTCGACGGCATCTATGGTGATATAATCACCTCGAAATATTCAAATATCACTTAAGAAACAAGAGCAGATCCAGAGGCCATCTGGTATAACTCCCAAAAAGTATAAGTAAATAAATACAAAAACAGCTGAATTGCCCAAAGTGTACACATTGGGGATTTTGACGAAAATCTAAGTAGCTTCTTCCAAAGTGGAGAAGGGAGCGAGCTATGATTTCAGGCAGCTGTGTGCGGTGGCGGCCACCAGAGGTGTGCCACTGTTGGCCCTGACGTACGGCCGTCGGTCCCCGCCCTGGCCGTCTGTGGTGCCAAGACAAACGGTCTGACGGGCCGGCCAGCGGCGCCGGCGGCGGCCCGTCACCTGCCTCACATATCTGGACCTGTCGCAGCTCTCCTACACACGCCACCACGCACGGCGAGCTACCCTGTCTGAAAATTGGCAGCAAGGGTTGGAGTAGTGGTCTCATTGTCATGAATTCATCTTTCTATTTGATAGTTCTTCTTACGTTTTAGGAGAGAAGAACCCGTGGGCTTAGAAGCGGGGACCGCCGCAGTCATGGAGCCCCAGTTCTTTGGAGACCTTAAACATAGGCGATGCATGGAGGTAATTGATTCTGAATGAACCCTGCATCTAACTTAAAACTGGCACTGATGCCCACTCTTTCTGAGATACTCCTTCGACCCTGGACCAGCTTTGGAATTTTGGTCCTTTTCTGGACTTTCTGGGTCCAAGGAATTTTGCTTTCTTAATTTTTTCCCGGAAATTTGCTCGCTGTTCACCTGATTTGTTTCACCTGACTTTTTACTTACCGACATTATATTTAAAATCCAATTTCATTTTCTTCACAAGGAAAATATATATGATGTATGTATATGAGAAGGCAGTAATTTTTGCTTTCCACGTAAAAAGAAAATAAAAAAGAAGAAAACATTCCTAACAAGACAATTTTACTCTCCACCTATGGATTTTGACTCTCCGGGACTAGGTCATGAAACGAAAAATCCAGCACTGCCCTGGACGTTCTTACATATCCATGACATAGGTAAAAGTACCCTATTTCGATTAGGTCGTACGCTGGCGGACGCTGGAACTCGTGTCGTTCAAACAAACTGCACTTTTAATTCAACTCAAAATGATAATTGCTGTTCCTCTGTTAGTGAAACAAGTCCATCTGTTTCTAATTGCCTATTTTGTGCTCCTGTTGGCTGGCTAAGCGGAACATCTGCTGTTACCGACATGGTATCAGTGTTGCTGAGCTGCCTGACGCCTTGTAATTACAGTGTAATTCCTAACATGGGTGGATCTGGTCCGCCATTGTCTCCGGGCCGCCCGACATCTAGATCTGCAGGGATACTTCCACAATGTATGATAATTGGCCACCACCGACCTTATCAGCCTCGACAGAGCATCCCGAGACGTGTTTAATGATGAAATATGTATTCGGTTAAGTGGCGACGTGGTTACCGATAATGGGAGTGGGGTCCCGGCCAGAGCAGGTTGCTCAAACCATTGCAAGGCCGGATGACAGGTGACAAATGCAGGATGTTCATTTAACAGCCTGTTCAAAGTGACCTTGCGGATAAATCTGGTCGATGTATCGGACGTTGGGTGATGATTGAAGTTGCCGGTTGTGAACGTGGACCACTGTCAATCTACTGACGCTCGGTGGATACTGGGTTAGGTTTTTAAGCGTACCTATTTAAATTCCGTTTAAATGTTATTGATTGGTGGCATTCGACGAGCCGTCTAATTTTGGGCAGGAAGACGGAACAGATCGCCCACTAGGCTGCAAGTGGAAGAACAAATTTTAATGCAACTCTTTTCTATCCATGAATATCCGTAAATGCATTTACGGATTAAAGGAAATAGTTCACCTTTAACATGGGGTTTTGAACTGAGATAGCGGTTTTGTAGCCCGTGTTGAAAAACCCTTAACTTCAAGTTTTATTGGCTGAAAAGACTCTCCAGCCGAATATATTTGACTTTTTGGGCGACGGAATGCGGACCCGGGAAAGGAATGCGCAATGTTAAATGCGCGATACGGGCGTCCTAAAGTTAATAATGTACGAC
>JARFNR010322071.1:0-12121 GCA_030323935.1 Semibalanus cariosus
GGTGGCGGTGGCGGTGGCGGTGGCGGTGGCGGTGGCGGTGGCGGTGGCGGTGGCGGTGGCGGTGGCGGTGGCGGTGGTGGTGGCGGCGGCCGTGGCGGTGGTGGTGACTGTGACCGGGAGGGAACTAGAACAAAACGGCCGTCGGCCAACATACTGCGGTGGGCGCGGTGAGGAGCAAATTACTGACCCAATCACCGATCGCTTCTTGACTGACTGTTTGGCTGTCTGCAATTCTGAGAGACACTTGTGGCTGTAATTGTCTGTTTGAGGTCCGAAGGTGGCAGTATATCATGGTTAGATTAAATGACCGCGGTAACACTGTCATTTTGCACGTGCAAAGCAGCGCCTGACGCCGCCACGAGAGAGATTGCACGTGTCGGTGGTAATTTTCATTTCAGATGTTGCGTGATGGTCGACAGTTTGGGACACGGACTTTTCAAATGACAACCATTTCGATCAGGTAGGTGGTTAAGCTTCGAACATAAGTGCATGTCTTCGCTTGTATTTCAACACCAGTTATTTTCACGTTACTTATTTGAGAGAATGTTAAAACGGGTGAGCAAACATAAAAATAATGACACAAAATGATGCCAAAGCAACACCTTTCAGTTCTAGCTGGTAGTTGTACTTGATTAACAAATAATTATAGTGGTTGCAAAAAATATATTAAACAATGTATCTTTGTTCACTGCTTTACTTTATTACTTTATATCTAGTTTCTTCTTACGCAATAATTATATCCCAATAATCATATTTATCACTTGTTTACTTTACTTTATTTATAATACAAACTTCCAAACATCACGCTGAAGCCATCTGTTGCTGTGATGAATTCACTAATAATAGCTATCCGCTAACGACTCCAGCGGCATTTGTTGCACCTGTTTCCATTCTCCCGTTCTATTTTTGTTGTGCCGTCATAATGTGCTGTTAATGGATATCAATCTTGATTGCAGCACATCTGATCTGAGTTAGCTCATCTGATCTGAGTTAGCTGAGTCACAACAGCTATTCTGTACACATGCGCCCTATTGTGACCTCTGTCCTTCTGGCTGATTTTATATAGCCCTTCCCTTGCTTTTATTTCCCCTTGCCCTGTATCGACGACGCCAGCGAAGCTAGCACTTAGACCCGGATATGCCTTTTCCACCCCGCACACTATTCACAGAGACAGAACTAAAATGACAAAACTTGTCAATCATTTGGGCTCTCGCGTTGGAACACAGTGTGCAATATTGCTTTCGTGTCAAAGCCGTCTGGGCTGCATTTGTTGGGTGTTCGCGATGTGATATTCTCTGTCATACTATGCATCATATATCAAAATATGTCTGTGGTGGCTTTGTGAAAGTCGGTTATTCACTGGGTTCCGCACGTGGTAAAATGTAGTTATTTGCTCGATTTTGCACATGCATTCTCCACTTGCACACGAATGACGGCGGCTGCATCAAACAATGAGGTACAAACAAGCCTCTTTGAGAAACGATTTGTCCGAAAGAATTACTCTTCTGCTCTTAACTGGAGACGGCCCTCATCAAACACCTGTTTAGAATAAGACACTGGCAACAGCTATTTAATAAATAATTTACAGCGTGAAAAGCGCTTTCTGGTAGCGTCCATCCTTTATCGTTGCTGGAAATTTTCACTTTAAAGGTGTTACAATGTTACATCATGTAGCTTGAGAGGGAGGGCGATGATTTACATGAGTTTGATGATCGCAAAGTGGGCTGATATTCGTCCAAAATGGCAGGGGTGTCGAAGGTCGGATATATTGGATGAGGTTGCAAGGATCACACTTGTGATTCGAGTCGTAAATGTCTTCATCCAGCATGATAGACTAAGTTCGGAAGCGCTTGAAGCTTCGCTGCAGTTGTTGGGTGTTGGCAAAGTGTTCCAAATCGATTCTCGTGTGCATACGACGTCTACGTACTTGCCTTATACTGGTTCGGGTTTCAATGCTTTCGGTCGAAGAATTAGTTCGCAGAATGCGATGGTGTTGCGTGCTGTTAAATGTCTTACGATGAAGCTATGCCGTGATAAATGAACGGTGCACTGTGTTTGCTATGCCATGATATATGAACGGTGCACTGTGTTTGCTGTGCCGTGATATATGAACGGCGCACTGTGTTTACTGTGCCATGATATATGAACGGTGCACTGTGTTTGCTATGCCATGATATATGAACGGTGCACTGTGTTTACTGTGCCGTGATATATGAACGGTGCACTGTGTTTGCTATGCCATGATATATGAACGGCGCACTGTGTTTGCTGTGCCGTGATATATGAACGGTGCACTGTGTTTGCGTGGTGCAAGTCTTCAGAACTGTGCCAGGCTTCTGAGAAAATTCACCGCAAACCATGATCAGCTGCTGAGGTGTCGGGCTGTAACTGTTTTTACCCCGGTAAGGTGGAACCCATCCTGCGATATTGAAGTGATGTCTGTTACTTGTTAAGGCACTGACCGGGATAACACGTTGCTGCCAGTGCCGGCGGCCGCACACACACCGACTGATGTCAAGGAGGATGGACTGGGTCCGGCCTTCTATTCGCCTAAACTCCATCACTGAATTATGCTATTCCAGTGACATTGCTCCATCAGATGGTATCAGCTGGTGTCAGCTTTTATCATGACCTCCAGCATCTGCAAATTCTGAACCCACTCCACTATCTCCAGCAACTTATAATCGTCGCTTTCCATGTGTGTTCTTTTTGTATCCAGACATATATCATGTAATAACTGACCGACTAAATGGTGCAAGCCTGGCATCGAACACGCTTCGAATTCATCGCAAACCCCATCCTCAGACTCACTGCACTATCTTCAACAGCTAGGAGCAGTTCAAAAGCAGGTTCGCTATAATTAACTCCGCTAATCGTTCAATAAGTGTCAATATATGTACATAAGTCAGCCGTGATGATCCCTATAACCATCTGTCGGAGTTAATTCCCCAGTGACGTCATCCATTCATGTCCTGGGGCGTCAATCGATCGCGGTCCATAGATCCGCAATAACCGATATTATCGACGAAGACAGCGTTTCATTAGCGCTCGGGTGATGGGACATGGAACACACGCATTGGCAGGAGTTATTGCAAGTGCTCCCGTTACTTTATGATGGGAGGCTGGTCAGATTCGGTGGAGTAGGTTTGAGTCGTTGGTTAACAGTAATGCTCGGTCGAAACATTCAGGTGGTCAGATTTATCAAAGGAAAGCAGGTCAACGATAGTGGCTAGTTGAAAAGCTGAAAGCTGATAGATATCGAAATTATTATTTGGTATGGTTTTATATCAAATCGTTTAACTGTATAAGTTTACTATCACTGTTTAACCGTTCAACCATCTTAATATCATCTTTGAGGAACTTCGTTGCTAACCGATAAAGTTAAAGGCATCTTCGTTCTTACATTTTTCATCCACCAAAACAAACTCGTCACGACAAGATGTCACCGACCTTTCCCTAATAACGACAAAACTAGCCGTTTCGACCAATCCATGTGTGAAAACAGACATTATCGATGGAGGAATCCTAGCTTAAGATTTTAACCACCGTCACAATAGCAGCACGTGTGATTTGCTCACAAAATGTCCGGTCCTGATGTCTCCATTGTTCCGCCGGGACCCGTGTGGGGGACCGCGGTGGCGGACCGTGCTGGGGGACCGTGCTGGGGACCGCGGTGGGTGGCGCGGGTGACAGGGGGAGAGGTGTCACGCGTGTTTGGCCAGACGACATGTAATGAAGGTCTACCCTTCAGTCCCAGTACCGCTGGTCATGGGACACCGGTCGGGAAAGGCAGGGGCGCGTCAAGGGCGGGTAATAGGGGCGGACAATGGATGGACATCACAAGAATATCTCCACTGACGTAATTAAGAGAACGGTAGAAATAGACAGGCTATGTTGAAATAAAGCTAATTTAAAAGTAAAAGCGATATTTATTCATCATGAACCTCACTTACCAATATTATATCGGAGTAATTTAGCCGATCCAGCCGTTAACCCTTTGACTCCGAGCCTGCCGGCGCCCTTGCGCGGGCTCACCGAAGGACGGACGTTAGATTACAGACACCGAGGACCAGAGGACACTAGACGTGAGCTAATAACCGTGCCCACCTCTGCCCCAGCGAGGGTACCGACCAGACACCGGTCCCTGGCCCTGCCGACCCGTCATTTCCAATGTCACAGTGTCAAGACGTGTTTGCTTTACACCTCTGGTAACGGGCGGCTCGGTTAGGCGGGGGAAGGAGGGGGTTCGTGAGCCGCGCAGATTTGTAGTTTGGTGATGACATTCCCTGGGATTGAGTGTTGAAAACGATGACAGGTACGGGGTAAGTGGTATGTGCAGGTCGCTGGAGGTCAGAGTAACTACAGGGTTTTATCTACTGGGGAAAAATACACATATTTGAACAAGTTTAGAATAGATGAACCTATTTCACCTATGCTATCAAGCATATTACAGGTATAAGTTAATTATACATTTGGAAAGTGCGAAAACGATACTTGTTCAATGTTTTTTCCGTTTTCATTGATCAAGTATTGCCGACGGGATGGGCCTTTTGAATGAAAGATTTGAAAGTTTAAGTTGTTATAAGACTATTTTTTTCAAAAGGCACACAGCTCGAAGTATGTTTTGAAAATTGGCACATGCGAACTAATGTAATGCTTAGTATAAAAATACCACAAACTCGGGCTGCGGCAAAGAGTGCTGTTAATTTCTATCTGGATTGAACTCTCACGGCACCTCTCACGGTGTGCCTTTTGAAGAAAAAAATATACTATATACCTCGTTCCATCACAAGCTTGCAGCCGAAGCGCCTTTAGAATTTTGCACGTGAATGGAAAAACAAAATCAATACCAATTTTGGCGGAGTTATTCAGACGAAAACTGGCCGGTTGGTGACCATGCTCCGTTCAATTCCACAACTGTTGCTGGCAGCTGGCTGAGTGAATTAAAGAACAATTAGCAAATAAATGGAACGGTGAACATGTTCGTAAACCTTCTACAACTCTAGGCTATACATCAATACCATTTAGACATTTGAAAGCTTCTACACATACACTGCAATGGTCATACAATGCTGCTCAATGTTCCAAGGTAATAGCCACTAAACTATGTCGCTGTGCGTTTCGCCGGTGCTTGTGCCCGTTCAGAAGCATTATTGCACGAGTCGTAACTCGTAACCTTCTGAAAACGAGCTGTAAACGCGTGGCCACCTCCGATAGACGGAGAATAGATCTGAACACGCGAACAATTCGGCAGTTGGCATTCTGCAGATCTTTAATGTCCAATTTAGGATGCTTAGCTTCGGTTTCGATAGGTCTTCAGTGTCTCAATTTAGGCTGCTTAATATTGATTTCGGTAGATCTTTAATGTCCCACTTTGGGCTGCTCGGTTTCGATCTCGTGATCAATTCTGAGGTCAATTTCTTGTCTGATGATTCCCAAGAAAGAACCAGCCTGTTCATGAGCTGAAGAAACACCAGTCAGAACCACTCTCTCAGCCAAGGGCGCGGCACATTGTCGCTCATTTTTTGCCGTTCTCTTGCCATTCTCGCTATGAAGCTGTCTAGCCAATACAGATACATTTCTCTGAATCATTATTACTTTGTCCGGACAGCTAGCTTGACGAAGTCGGCCCCGGACGGGGCTGGTTGAAAGGGAGTCCCCGCGCAGGGGTTGCTCTGTCGTATTAAGCGCGGTGACCGGCTGTATTTGGACAATGCTTGTCGCGTGTCTCAGATCCAGTCCCGCCGCCCTAACCCTATCCCTCCCCGCCGCGCAGTGTCAACATCTGTCCCCCTGGCTCGCCATGCGTGAGAGAAGCTGACCTTGGGGAGATAAAATGGTTGTCGGTACTCTCTTGTGTCTCGGTAGTCATTGTTCAGCAAAAAATGTATCACGGGTAGACAGAAATGTCAGTGTAAAGATCCCAATGATTTTCGTCGGGGTCACTTCTAAGGTATTGTGCTATTGTATTTGCAGCAATGTATTATGACAAGTTTCTTAATGGGCATGAGAAAAAACAGTCGCACGACTATTTAAATATGAGTACATCGGGAAGTAGCTGTGAGAACGTCCAGGTTTCTTTGTATTCCTGGGGCTTTTTGCTTGTGTGCTTCTCAAAGAAACTGTTTTAAAACGTTACACTTAAAGTCGCGAACTTAAAAATTGAACATTATTTGTATATACAAAAATATGTAATCGATAATAGCAAGGCATCCTCCGTCCGTCATTGTCAAACTGTAACGTGATAATATCTATGGTCATAATTTATGAATATATTATGCATAATAATTCCTTGTCTCACAAAAAGCAATTCAGCATGAGCTCGTCGGACGATAAACAAGAATCTATATCAAAATCATCACCGACACATTAACATTATCCGTCACACCACTGACTCACATCACTGACTCACATCACTGACACATTAACACTGACACTGACACTGACACTGACACATTAACATTCTCCGTCACATGAAATATCCCAGCTTGAACTTTGTTTTATAAATTTAGTCCGAACATTTTGAATGGATGGATTGCCAAGGTTAGGACCACGCTAAGCAGAGCTTGTTGCGCAGGCCCTGACCCCATCCATTAAATCGGGCAATTCCTGGTAGCAGGCAAAAGTTAGAAGCGAAAGTTGTACGCGCCTGACTTACCTGGACAGTGGACAGTGGACACGGTCCACCCCGCTCACCGACGTCAACTGACCTTGACCGCTGCCACCGGCCACAGGTCATCCCAGTCAGGAGCAAATAGCGAGCGCCGAAGTGACTCGAACCCGGGCTGCCACTACCGGGTGAGGCCAGAAGTCCAGCGCTCTCCCTACTGAGCTAAAGGGGCGGCCACCCAATTCCTGACACCATCCATTTCCCCATTTCTCACTTCCACGTTCGCATTGTTTTGAACCTGCTACACCGTCTTTTTTCTAACGGTTTTCTGTGGTCATTCATCAGGCGAATTAATAGCTGGCTGCACGTGCGCACGTGCGCTGCACGTCACCGACAAAATCGCCGTAACAGCGCGCGTGCGGCAGACAGCTGTCGCGCGCGCCACAGGTTGGAGGTACTGCCTCGCCTCCCATCTGGTCCGGGAGAGAGGAGCGGAGGTAGATGACTCGGGGAGAGATAGAGGGTAGGAGGAAGGTGACTCGGGGAGAGGTAGAGGGTAGGAGGAAGGTGAATCGGGGAGAGGCAGAGGGGTGGGAAGATGCAAGTGGAAAGAATTTGAATTTATGTAGTCCGCGAGGAAATGGAGTTTTATTTGGAAAATAGCAGATTTAATAACAAGTTAGAACAAGTTAATGCTACTCAGGCACCGTGATGCACCAAACACAGCTGATGGTCTGCTGTCACCAAAAAGTTACTAAATGAAATATCAAGAAAACTATATTTGTTCCTCGCTCTGTTCTTTTGTTTAGCAAGGAAATGCAAGGGCAAAACCCAGGACAAGGATGCAACTATTGATAGCCAGTTTTCGAAGATTCACTTTTTACTAGTGACCATCGATTAATTAATAGACGCAGGCTTCAATGCCACGCCGCAACGCCAGTTTTGGCGCCAATCGAACCAATGGGCCCCACGCGACCCCGACAAAACTTCCGAAAAGCCATCCCTGACCACACCCGTACACGCGTCCCCGTTCCAATTTTCAATTTACTACCTCGGAATTATCTATTTATCAGTGGCTCTTTCATGTCGTTAGCGATCGTTCAGCCGCGACGCCCTTCCGCTCTCACCTTCTCACTTCTCACCGACACAAACAATCACCTGGGCCACGAAACAAGCCACAATTGGAGCCGCGGCCGCCGCCTAATTCGCCGGCGCTTTTGAAGCGGCCAAATGTGTGGCTATCGCCAATAATCGCTCCAGCGTGCCCGTCGTTGTGGTGAGACTAATAAAGATTACGAGAGGAGAGGATGCCGCGGCACACGACCAAACAACAAACGGGATACGCGCGACCAAGGTCGGGGAGTGAGGCAGCTTGGCGGCGGCGCATGGTGGCTCGTGGTGGCTCGTGGTGGCGCGTGGTGGTGCGTGGCGGCGCGTGGTGGCTCGGTGTTGGCTTTTGGAAGGTGCTGGCTTGGAGCGTTCCAGAAAAGACGATGCTGCGATGAGGATTTGAAACATACTATCGCTGAAGAAAACTGGAAATACTGCTCAGGGGATTTATCATATCACGCATCAGCGCATTCGCATATATGGCATCAAATGCAAACCTGGAATCACACATGGGGTTTTCCCATTATTATGTGTGGCAGGATACGCATTCTGTACCTACCTGATGATAGACACAAATGTAAAGGAGGGTTAGAAGCTTTCTACGACCTGCATGCACACGTTTTTCGAATGCGAAAACACGACCTGTTTGAGACGAGTCCCCAAGTTGATATCTAATCCCGTTTCTCTTGCATATGTTATACAAAACACACGCCTCCCCCTCCCCACATGTAACCGTGTGCTTTCCTTCATCATCCTTGCTGACACAGTCAGAAACCTAAAATCGTTTCCTCTCTGCCACCCTCTCCTCCGATGACGTCATGTGCCGGCGATCAGCTGTTTGCCGACTTCCGCCGCCGCCATGTCACGTGACTGCGGGTCGTATCATCAGTGAAATGGTCTGCTCTCTGCCCTGAGATACAATCTCGACGAAACTCGCCACCGTCGACTGACCAGTGGCGAGTGTTTGCAATTTGTTCCTAGGCGCGCGCTGTGTTGGTGAGGGGACCACCACCGGTTGAAGAGAGAGAGAGAGAGTGTTTAGACGACTGGTGAGTGGTGATGTGGAGCGGATTTTGGTGAGTGTTGCGTGGTGAGGTGTGGAGTGAGGGAGGACTGTAGGGAATTCTCAGTGGGTGTCATTGGTGAGATGGGAGAACGGGTAAGGAACGTTGTTTGAACTTGCTAGCTTCTTTTCAACATATGTTGTTGGGACTTGCTGTTTCATTTTCCATTTGTTCTTTCATGAATGTTTTGATTTATTTTGGGTTTGGAAATTTAAAACACATCATCTGGTATCATGGTGACATGTTTGCACTAGACGTTTTAGCCTTTGTCCTTTTTACTGATATTGCATTTTACAAGATGTTTACATTAAGACCTCTCCTCTTTTGCTGGTAACTTTAAAGTGAAGCCGGTAACTATCTGATCGGTATTGGTTAGTTTGGCTGACTAGTCCCGCCCCCCCCCCCTAGCTCCTCCCACTTCGGGTGACCCGACCCAGTGGCGGTCGCAGGGGGTGGGGCATCGGGTCATGCCCCCCCCCCAAAAAAAAAGCCCATGAGGAGGCCAAAATATATTCCCCTCCCCAAAGTGACTTGGAGCCCAGGTGGGCCCGAAGGTCCGCCTGGGCTCCAGGTCAGAATGGGCCCTCTAGAGGTCAGAAAGGGCCTTCTGGAAGCCAGAGGAGGCCAACTGGATGCCAGAATGGCCCCTAGAGGCTAAAGCGAGTCCTCTCGAGGCCAAAGTGAGCCCTCTGGAGGTCGAAAAGGGCCCTTTGGAGGCCAAAGTGGGTCGCATGTAGGTCGCAGTGGGCCCTCTGGAGGTCAGAAGGTTTTGGCCCTGCCAATCTGTCTTGGAATACCCAATGCCTGAAAATACCTTCTCAGACCGTCTGAAGGCCGCCATTTCAGACCGGCATAAGCCATGGGGTTTACAAGCCTTAGAAAGTAAAAAAAACAGACTCGGGTGTAAAAATACCCTTTAAAATCAGCGTAGGGCCCCTCGCACCGACCGAGGGCCCTTTCAGACCAACCGGAGGCCCTCTTGCCAAGTTGCCCCCCCCCCCTAAGGCCAGGGCTGCGACCGCCCCTGACCCGACCTGCCTCTGCCAGCGTCAGTCCTGACCCGACCTACCTCTGCCTGCCAGCGTCAGTTGAGTCGAAAGCATCGGTATGATAGAGAGGACTGACTGAATTGGCCCGAAGCTCGACTGGCCAGACAGAGGGGGGAGGCTTGGATGGAGGCGAGAGGTGAAGCCCAGGTTTCCGTTGTAGTCATTGCCGAAGATATCAAATATGACGACGATATTAGGCAGAACGAGTTAAAGGGAGTGTGCCTACTCTTTTGGAATGTCAAAAATATTTTTTTATTACGGTAAGAAGCTATTGGTTTGATTATTTGATACGATACAATTCACATCTGGAGCCCCTTTAGTTGAATTTTTACTTATATTATTTTTTCTTTCTTTTTTTTTGTTTCGATATCGATAAACGATCGCCACTATTATCAGAGCAAAGAACATGTTATGTAAAAAGGCGCACCTAAGACAATTAACAGCCCATACGAACAATGTTGACAAACCGTCGAAAAGCAAAATGGCCACCGGGGCACTGTTCGGCAGCTGCTATCAGCGTTCACGAGCTGTTTTGTCGAAATGCTATTGGCCGGCGCTAACGATATGCTAGCAAATTGGTATCGATATTTCGATATTAGCAATGATTCTAGTAGTGGTAAGCATTCTGGAGTCAAGCCGATAATTTGTTGATTCCATCACGTTCCTGGAGCACTTGGAATATCTCATCAACTCGAATGAATCTGGAGAAATGAAGTCATGGTTAAATTCAGAAAATTATGTTCTATATGTAGACCAGTGTCTACAACTCCATATGAGCGATATGAGTGGGCACAATCCCTTTAATGAGAAGTACCATCAATAAAAACATTTTATTAAAGCTCGCTATCATCAAAAAATTGGGCAAGGTCCAATTCTTCTATTGTGAAAAGTTTGCCCATACCCAACCATGCGTTCGAAAGTCATCATAGAAAAACCAGCTCTCAGATATGAGCAGTAGATGGGATCAGAATAGACTAACGCCCTCTGATTGTGTTCCGGTTTCATATTAATTCAAATGAATAGGGGTTTGATATCTGGCGTTATTAGAGAACACAATAAAACAACGGACCTAATCAAACATCGTTGCAATGCACATCCAATCTATGGTGCCTTCGCTCCTTGTAGTTGTGTTTTATTTATTTGCCTTGCAATAATTATCAACCCATAAATCGACCTCCAAATACAGCCTCTCACGGCATTAGAGCTATTAATAGGTGCTCGACACCTCATGATTGATTCTAAGCGCAAGATTGCGGCCTTTATTTCTAATTGAATTACTGGCAAGCCGAGGTTCAATTATCACTTTTTATTTGGTGGTATTGATTTATTGTTAGGCATTGGTGTTATTACCGAGCGAGAACTAAGTACCTAAATACAGTGGCATCGTTTGCACTTAATCCAATCATTTTGACGGAAGATTGGAGGAGATAAGTGCAGTTCTGAGCATTAGTTTCGAAGATGATGCTTTCAGCTTCAGCATATTGTGAACACCGGACGATGATTTTATATATTTTATGCTGTAGACTATGTAGAAATATTGTGTACTAGTTTCAGAAACATCTTGAAATGTAATCACAAGCTGATTACTGCATGCAACACAAAACTACACCCAAAACAGAAGTATTCCATTATTTTGAGTAACGATATTTTCTCTGTTGACCGATATCCCACGTTTGATGTGCTTATTTCGTGTTATGCAAATGACCAACGTCCTCATTTGTCTATAGCAACAATGATTGCGTATTAGATGCAAAATAATGTGTGTGACTACAATTTTCGCCTATAAAACCTTGCTATAAGTCAAATTATTTTAAGTTGACAGATGAGTAGCTGGAGCCTTTTCAAAAATAGCACGCGCTAAACGCAAGTTATTACTTCAATTACTGGAGCATCCTTGAGTGGCGCACACTGGTGTAACATTGAGAGAGTGATGGCCCAAAAATATGAATAGGAAAGAGTGGGTTAAAGCGGCCAGGGTAGGTAAGACGCAAGGTAAGACGGACACCCTCTTTGTAGCACAAACCCACTAACGTTACGAGTGGAAAGAATAAGTACCTACTAGAATTTCCATTTTCGGCCCCCCGGCCCAAGCAAAGTCAGCAGGTGAGCTTGCTCCCCGTAGTTAATTGATACTTTCGATTTTTTGAAGATAACCCTATCGGTTGGAACTATTTCTATTCTATTCTGGAAACCTCTGTGAACTCGTACTTGTAAAAATTCAGTGTTGATTTGCAATGCTGGGCGAATCTTGATTCAATATGCCGTCCGATAAAATTTGCTCTGAATCG
>JARFNR010325401.1:0-12105 GCA_030323935.1 Semibalanus cariosus
GAGGTCTGAAACCCCCCCCCCCCCCCAAAAAAAAAACAACAACAAAAAAAACATAAAACCCACAAAAACACTACCCAGTGTGTTTTGAGGAAAAACCTGTTTTTCCAACCCTGATTTTTGAAGGCCGAAATAGTTCATTTGACTTACCCAAATGTCAAAAAGACTTGTATGGCTGAATTCACAATGAAACGGAGATTCTATTTCTGGGCTTTGTTGTGTGATCTTGAATGACCTTGAACCCGTGACCTCGTGTGACCCCGGGTCCACCTTTGCTTTCAATTTTTCACTTCTCAAAATAATTGTCAATATATTGTCTGACAACGCAACCCCAAAAATGTGCATTTTTCCTTTTATTTCCATACTTGCCATCGATATACGTGCGTGTTTTCGAATTACCCTCAAGGGGGAGGGGTAACGGGCGGATGTTTGCGAACCTATGGGATCGATTTGGACGGAGTCTTCACCATTCCATCTGGTGTGGTCTAAAACAGTGCCGATTTGAATTTTATCCACTTTGGTCTAATCTAAGTGGACCAAATTGGACCAAAACCACTAAATACAGCATTGTCACCCTAGGTGTCAATGACCTTTATCCGCGACGAACGCCGCGAGCGACACCTAGGTACAATCGCAGCAAAGAGAAAGCTGCCCCCAGCTGCCAGTGTCCCCCAGAGACGGCCCGCGTAAACAATACCCGCCATTCGCTGTTCGCGATTCTGCGAATCCCGGACGGTCGCGTGCCAACCGCTGCCCGCTGGTGTCGTGCAGTCAGGTGAGTGCTCCTACGGCCGCTGGGGGATGGGGTGTATCATCCCTTGAGTCACTGCACTTGTGGTGGTGCGTTACCGCGGGTCTGTGTGTCGGTGGTGCGGGGCTGCTTGTGGCCTTGTTCGCCTTTGTTCTCCGCCCCGCTCACGTGCACTCTACGCTGCTGGTCTGTGTTTTCGCCTGGTTATGTCGCCCCGTCATTCCGTGTTCGTCGGGTTGCCTGTTGCAGTAGGCCCCTCCCAAAACCATTGCATGCAGCGGTGGACTGGATCTGGGGTCTTAATGTCGTTCCCGGGCCCTCCCCTCCTCATGGCTTCCCGGTGCGCGGCGCCGCCATGTGGTCGCCACGTGGGTCGGAGTTATCGTCCGCGCCGCTGGTCCCATGATGACCCGTGGCGCCGCCATGCGGTGGTTTCCCGCGCTGCGTGTCGTCAGCTGTTCGGTTGTTATCGGTGCCGCTGGCGGCTGCGCAGCGTGGTGTGCGCAGTGGGCGGCGGCCCGGCGCCCACCAGCTGTTCCGGCGGCCGCCGTGAGGCTGGGTTAGGCCTCTATCTAGTACCCGCTCGCGTCGCGGGGTGGGTCAAAGTTTGGTCAGCCCTGGGGTGCTTTCGTGGGTCCGGCCTTTCGTGGCTGGACCGCGGCCCCGGGGTGCTGTCTGCCCCCTGTGTTTCGTCGCACGGGTCGCGGTTATGACTCCTGTGCGTCGGTTTTTGCATTCGGCCCTGCCGTGCTTCCATGGGTATGCAAATTTAGGGATGCAAATTTCAGGACCACAGAGCCGGCGCAAGGTGGACAGTGTTTTTCCACCTTGCGACCGGGTCTCTGACCGCGTGTTCTGCGGTGTTTGAACGCTTCTTTTCGGAGCCACCTTTAACCGGTGGTCTGGTGGTCTCCGACCGTGGATAACCCACATTTGACCTTGTGATGGTGGTTTCCGACCGCGGATCACCGACCTTTGACCTTGTGATGGTGGTCTCCGACCGCGGGTATCGGTGGTGGTCAAACGCGTCTGTTGAGGAGCTATCTTGTGACGGTGGTTGGTCTCTGACCGCGTGTGCGGCGGTGGTGGCACGCATATGTGAGGAGTCACCTTGAAAGGTGGTGGTCGTGTTTTCGGCAGCGTATGACCGCGTCTGTTGTCAGAGCCACTTTGTGGTTGCAGACGACGTCATGCTCCGAATCTATGGGACCGATTTGGGCGGTATCTTCACTAATCGGTCCGGCGTGGTCCAAAACGCTGTGGTTTTGAGTTTTATCTGCTTTGGTCCAATCTAAGTGGACCAAATTGGACCAAAACCGCCCAAAATCGTTCCAGACGACGTCATGCTCAGAACCTTTGGGACCGATTTGGACGGGGTCTTCACTAATCGATCCGGCGTGATCTAAAACAGTGTCATTCGGAGTTGTATCCCTTTGATCCAATCTAAGTGGACCAAATTGGACCCAAACCATCAAAAATCGTTGCAGACGACATCATGCTCCGATAATATGGGACTGATTTGGACGGGGTCTTCACCATTCGGTCCGGCTTGGTCCGACTTTGGTCCAATCTAAGTGGACAAAATTTGACCAAAACCGCTGGTTTTGTCGGTTTTGGTCCAGTTCGGTCCACTTAGATTAGACTAAAGTGGGTAAAACTCATCACGACACCGTTTTGGACCAAGCTGGATCGAATGGTGAAGACCCGTCCGAATCGGTCCCATATGTTCGGAGCATGACGTCATCTGCAGCGATTTTTAGTGGTTTTGGTCCAATTTGATCCACTTAGATTTGACCAAAGTAGATCAAATCCATTACGGCACCGTTTTAGACCACGCCGGATTGAATGTTGAACACCCGCCCAAATCGGTCCCATAGGTTCGCAGATATCCGCCCGTTACCCCTCCCCCTTGGGGGTAATTCGAAAACATTCACGTATATCGATGAAAAATATGGAAATTAGAGGAAAAACACACCTTTTTTATTTGTTGCGTTGTTAGGCAATATATTGACAAGTATTTTGCGAAGTGAAAAAATTAAAATAAGAGGTGGGCCCGGGGTCACACGAGGTCAACGAAAAAAGGTCACGAGGTCACTTGATCAAGGTCATTCAATGTCAAGCAACAAAGCACAAAAATAGAATCTCCCTTTCATTGCGAATTCAGACATGTAAGTCTTTTTGACATTTGGTTAAGTGAAATGCGTTATTTTGGCCACCAAAAAAACTCTGGAGCATGACCATGCAAAAATGCCCGAGGCTATAACTCGAAAACCTTATGTCCGATCGAGCTAATATTGCCACAGTTGAATTCAGGACCCAAGATAACCTTATAGATCAATTTTGAACAAAAAGTGAGAGATGAAGGTGTAATTTAAGATAACAAATTGTCGAAATGTCGTGGAATGCTCCATCTGTCAGTATGAGCGACAGTGGGTGGTCTCTGTTGCACTCATTTGGTGTCCTCTTGTGTTTCCACTGGCAGAAATACAGATTGCAGATGTTTTTTTGTGGTAAATGTCATATTCTTGGTTGCGATGTTTGTATCGATTATTCAGTGTACTCAGTCCGTTAATACTGAAAATAACGCCACCGGAAGAAGCGAATTTACTGAGTATACAACTCCGTCCGTTACTACTGCTAGTAGCTCCACCGAAAGAGCGCCTGACCGATTGTACTCGTTCACCATCTACATTGTGTGTTTCTATCCACAGAAGCACCTGAGCCGTCCCAGTGACTCGTGTTTCTCTCCACAGAAGCACCTGAGCCGTCCCAGTGACCCTGCCGTATCCGACTCGGCATGGAGTCTCATCTCCAGCCTTCTGACGGACAACAACCGGCGGCTGTCGCACGCCGAGGTGCTCCAGCACGGCTTCTTCACCACCATCGATTGGAACAACATCGCCAACAGTGCGTACTGCTGCGGCGGCCTGGGGGCGGCCGAGGGGAGAGGGTTAGGGTACAGAGCGGGGATGGCGGGGCTCCGACACAGAACAGGGGAGGTGCGAGCAGAGCGGGGTCACGTCTGGCAAAAGGACAGTGGATGTGAATGGTAGTATAAACATCGACTTTGATCACTGTTTCAGCTTTTGTAAAAGCCCAAGATGACGCAAGCAGTCGTCGTTCACTGAAACTCCAATAGGCAAATAAGTGAGAATGTTTACTTGGCATGGGCGCAAATTGACCTAAAGAGTCGGTGCGCCCTAAAACCCCAATAAACAAACAAATGTTTACTTGGCATTGCCGACTGAGTCGCCCAATCATGTGTCCCTGTTTGTGTCCATCTGACGCTGCCCCTCCCCGGCAGCGGTGCCGCCGTGTGGTGTATCCCTCACCCCGCGTCTGACGCTGTCCCCCCTCCCCCCGGCAGCGGTGCCGCCGTACATCCCGACCGTGAACGGCGTGGACGACACGTCCAATTTTGACGAGGTGTCGCCGGAGCCGCCGTCTCCGTGCCTGGACTCGCTGCTCTCACAACAGAAGTTCTCAGGCCGCGAGCTGCCCTTCATCGGTTTCACCTTCACCAAGCCGCCGGCCGAGCCGCGCATCAGCAAGGACAGGTCGGTCGGTCGGGTGACGGCGTGGAGGGTGTGTGTGTGGGGGGGGGGGGGGTGAGGGGTGACAGGTGACAGGGTGACAGGGGACGAGGTATGGACGGGGCTGCTGATGACTGGCAGTAGTGCGGGGTGTATCCTGTATGCTGTGTCAGCAGTTTACTGGTACGGATTTGACGCGTGGTATGTGTATGGCGCTGGCACATGCGGAAGTGTTATGACGGAAACCAACTCATGTGTTTATTGATCGGTGAGTGTGGAATGGCCATCTGGTATTCATCGCAATGCGCATTGCTCAGTCGTGTCGTACTAGGTTAAATTTAGTGATGTGTCGGCTAGCTAGTTGCAACTTGGTAACCCATTGAACTTTCTGCGATGCGATGCGACATTTGTATAAACACAGTACTTGTTTCCGCGTAGTCGGTACATCATCCATTTCATGTTGAACTGGATGCCCGATTCTCTTACAGATTTGAGTTTTTTATTTTGTCTCGTCGCATTCATAAATGATAAAATCCGCTGTGTGGCGTGTCTCCCCGTTGCAGGCAACGGAGCAGCTCTCTGCTGTCTATATGTGTGTCTGTCTGTGTGTCTGCCTGTCTGTGTGTCTGTCTGTGTTTGTCTGTGTGTCTGTGTTTGTCTGTCTGTGTGTATGTGTATTTGTCTGTCTGTGTGTCTGTGTTTGTCTGTCTGTGTGTCTTTGTGTCTGTCTGTGTGTCTGTGTGTTTATCTGTCTGTGTGTGCCGGTACTGACTGTAATGATTCCCTGCGTTACAGCAGGCTCCCTGCTGTCTGCATGTCTGTCTGTCTGTGTATGACACCTACGATTCGTCCCGTTTCAGGCAGCGCAGCAGCTCCCTCCTTCCCACCGTGCCGGCCTCGGACGCTGCCGCCGCAGAGCTGGAGAAGAAAGTCTCTGCCCAGCGCCGTCAGCTGCACACACTGCGAGAGAGACTGGAGCAGTTCGAGCACGGCGAGATCGGCAGCCAGGTGAAACAGGTACGGCCATACGCTGCTTCTCGGTCTCTGGAAGGCCAGTCACTGGTAACGTCTGCCGACTGGTTACCAGTGGCTTCAGCTGACTTCTGGCCGCTGACTGTTGACTGGTTTCTAGTGACTGTGTGACTCCTGACCTGTGGCTGCTGGCTGCTGACCGCTGACTCCTGAACTGTGGCCAGTGCCTGCCGACTACTAACTGCTGATCACAGTTCGCTGGCTGCGTACCAGTAACATCTGATCTTTAGCCTGACCGATGGCCGCTAGGTATCCCCTACACCCCGCCACTCATGGGCCGTAAACAAACAGTCGTCACCACTGACGCCGCCGACCGGACACAGCTTAAATTCACGAGCCGCTGATTTGGTTGGCATGCGATCTGGAAGGCGTCCAGTTGACGAGCGAGATCGTAGTATCGCCTTTGAGACCGCGCGAACTGCGACTGTATTGCTGACACCGGCGTGGTTCCCATCTGACACCGGCCTGGTTCCCCTCGACGTCGGTGTGGTTCCCTTCTGACACCGGTCTGGTTTTCCTGTGTGTCACCAGCTGAGCTCTAAGCTGGATGAGAAGAATGAGCGCCTGGAAAGGATGGAGGGGGAGCGAACTCGGCTGGAGACGGCTCTGGCCAAAGCTCAGGACAAGTCTGCGGTAAGTCGTACTCTGCAGACAGCGCCCCTTCCGACGCCCGGAGCCGGGGTCTTTTGTAGCACGCGGAATAGTGCTCTGTATTTGTGGTGGGGCGAATCGTTCACCATTATAATAATTGTCATTGTATCATTATAACCATAATTATCGTCAGCTCATATTCTCGCCTCTGATGACAAACACTGCGCAAATCTGACGGACGGGCCGGGTGGAGAGATGTCGCCGACCTCAGCTGTGGTCGGTCTGACGCTCCCCGTCCGCCGCTGATCTGAAACATATATAGCAACTGAGGCTCTGTCGCCGACCCATGGCCGGCGGGGGGATGACGTGACCTGTCCCTGACCACGTGACTCGCCGCCCACCGGCAGGGGTATGTGCGTCTACTGGAGATAGAGAAAAAGGACCGCATGTCCACGGAAAAGCGGGCTCTGGAACTCCTGCAGGACATCAAGCGGAAGTGGAAGCGGGAAGAGGAAGAGCGGCTCAAGGTCATTCAGGATGAGGTCAAGGTTAGTTGGCACTGGCGGCGATGATAAAGTGATTTCAGGAATTACGGCTGAAACTTTGTAGTTTGTGTGGGTGAAATGATATAAAGATTGTTCAAGTGATGCACGTTAAGCCTTATCAGTGGATTCCTGTTATTAACGTTTTCTTCGTCCAGCCAATTTGGTGTCCTTGATTTGTATCGGTCTCGAAGTCTAAGTACCGCCGAAAACCGTGCAATTCCCTTTTCACTGGCAAGCTGATGTGAAGTCTCAAAATATAGTATGGTATATGGGAAAACAAAGTCTCAAAGTCTTGGCACGGTCTTCATCACCCTCTAACTTCTTCTGACAATGACTGGCCGCTGTCACCGACCGCAAGCCATCCAAAAAATGCGACTAGTCTGCTCCCTTTGGGGTCCGAACTTGTGTCGACTTCCTCAAGTGTTTACCACGTTTGTCGGTGATGACTGCTCTGCGTTATACCTCTGCCCGTATGCTGACTTCACCCTCGCCCCTCAGCGGTACCAGACTGAATTTAAATCTCTGGAGGAGAAATACCACTTTGCCCTGGAGAACCTGCAGCGATGCCAGAGCCAGCTGACCGCGGCCGAGGACGCCCGTAGCGCGGCTGAGGATGCTGCAAAACACAGCAAGCACAAGGTCAAGGAGGTACGCTGGCTGGCCGAGCGGGCTGGGGGAGCGAGGGAGGGGAGTGGTGTCCTGTCGCGCTGGAGTGATAGTTATGGTGATGAGAATGTGATGTGCTAGCGTATACTGCAGATTGAGTGATACTCGGGAGGATTTTGAACGGAAGGTGGCGGTCGGTTGCGTTTCGATGTGTTGGGTGTTCGGGTATTGATTTGGTGATTACCGACTGGCCTCGTTAAGTGGTCTCTGCTGTAGGCAGTCACTGTGCTATTTTGCTATGCGTTAAACTCGACTCGTCAACTCGTGTGCATGCAACTCGTTTCCACTGCCATGGTGGCTGGGCCCACCACCGGCAGTTGGCGTGTGATGGCACCAACATCCCGCAGTCACCCGACCCGTCATCTGATTGGTCTCTCCTGCCGTGTCTGCCCCTGCCGTCCCTCCGAGCTGTGTACCTACCCCCGGTGCTGACGGCAGGTGCTGGACAGCAGTCGGTGTGACTCGGCTGGGCTGCAGCAGCGGCTGGACCAGCTGACGGCCGCCTCGCAGCAGCAGCAGCGCGAGCTGAAGCAGCAGACGGCGGCGGGACAGCGGCTGGAGCAGCAGCTGAAGGATGCTGGACAGGAGCAGCGCCGGCTGCAGCAGCAGGTCAGTTCCTGGTCTTCTTTGATATTGGTTGTACAAAATGTTCAGACGTAAACAATCATTGATAGATTGTTAAGCTGGCTTCCACCTGATTTTGTGTTGGTATCACGAACTACCAGGCGTGTGGTCACTTCTCTGAGATTGACCCTTTGCGTGACCCGTACTGTGACCTGTACTGTGACCTGTACTGTGACCCGTACTGTGACCTGTACTGTGACCTGTGCCACCCCGCTGCTCCACTATCCACTCTACCTCCCACTAACCCCCCGTGTCTGCTCTGGCGTCTGCAGCTGGAGCGTGTCTCGGCGGAGGCGGCGCGGCTGCCGGAGCTGCGTGCCGACCGGGACCGGCTGCGGGCAGAGACGGAGCGGCTGACGCGCAGCTGCCGCGAGGAGGAGGCCCGCGCCGACCGCTGCCAGCAGGGCGGCTCACAGACGGCCGCCCAGATGGAGAGGAAGCTGGCCGAGCTGCGCCGCCAGCGGGACGAGCAGACCGACCAGCTGCAGGTAGGTCGGCTGGCAGTGATGTGCCTGGGCTATGTGATGACGTGTTGTGGTGTGTTGTGCTGTGTGTTTTATAGCTGACTTGTACCGCCGGTCTGCAGGCGGCTCGGCGCCGGCAGGCAGCTCGGTGCGGGTCTGTGTGATGTGCTGTCATATATCCTGCCCTGTCTGAACTCGCTGGCCGTTGTACCGCCGTCCTGCAGGTGGTCCGGTCCCGTCAGGAGTAGGCGGAGGGGGCGCTGTGTGCTGTGTGCGCTGTGGGTTGTGTTGTGCTGTGTATTAGATTCTGAGCTGTACCGCCGGGCGGCTCGGAGCCGGGTCTCTGTGCTGTACTGTGCTGTACTGTGTTATGTGTGATGTCTTACCTGTACCGTATTCCCGACAGGCGGCTCGGAGCCGGCAGGAGGAGGCGGAGGCGGCTCTGTCGGCCCGTCAGGCGGAGCTCAGCTCTCAGCGTCACAGCCACCAGGCGGAGACAGCAGAGCTCAACACCCGGCTGAAGGAGGTCAACCAGGAGCGCGACCAGCTGCTCGACGAGCTGGCGGCTACGCAGGACAAGGAGGGTAAGTCACACAGTGTAGGGAGCTGGAGCTTCTGTGACTCACTTTAAAGATAGTTTCATGTTTTGTGACGACTCAATTATTGTTCTGACATATTTTTTTTCTTAAGTATTAAACCAGTAACTGCTGTCATTTGTTTTGCGTTCATCACGTGTCGCTCCGTCTGTGTCGACAGTGGATCACCAGCATCGCATCTGTGAGCTGGAGACCACCCTCCTGGACCTGGAGCAGTCGCTCAACAAGCTGGAGTACCGCAACGAGAGTCTGCAGCACCAGCTGACGAGCACCAGCGCTGCCGCCGCCGCCGAGCCGGAGCACGATAGGTGAGAAGGAAGCTGACTGGCAGACGGCGAGGTGTCAAGAGAGACTGGCAGGGTGAAGAGTTCCAACTGTGTAACGTATTGTGAGGACATCATGGAGTGGAGACGGTGGTCGATGGTCCAGTATCTCCTTTTACAATGAGGGAGTGTTGTCCAGGGCAAGTGGTAGCATCTGTTTATGAGGCGGGTGGCGGTAGCGCAGTAGTTGCCGGGCTCCGTACGGGATAGGACACAACGGAGTGGATATAACTGCTTGCCCGCTCTGTGCCGCCAGTGTGGAGTTGTCCCAGCTGAATAGGGTGGGTATGCCAGCTGCTCGGTTCTGTGTCGCCAGTTAGGAGCTGGCGCAGCTGATTAGGGTGGGTATATAAATGACAGCTACTCGGTTCTGTGTCGCCAGTGAGGAGCTGGTGCAGCTGAAGCAGCAGCAGCTGGTGCTGGAGACGCAGCTGGAGCGGGCTGAGCGGCAGCTGGAGAGCGTGCGGGAGCGCAGCGCTGTGGACAGGCACAAGGTCACCGAGCTGCAGGACCAGATCAGGCTGGTACGTCGCAGAGCTGCTAAAACAACACAGAGCAGTAGGCTGCTTATTTACACCCCGTGTTGTGGTTACGTGTTGTAGAGGCCGGAGCGGATGCACTTTACCATAAATGTATCAGCTGTAGTGTACCTATAGCTTGCGTGGGATTAACCCCCTCAGTCAATGATTCTAGATCGGAAGGGATTCAAGGTCCAAGGACGTGATGCTAATTCATTTCCACACAAGGGTATGCTGTTCAGCTAACAGTTCAGTTCTGAGTTTCTGTCTCCCGCGTTTCTTATTCGCCTCTGATGACAAACACTGCGCAAATCTGACGGACGGGCCGGGTGGAGAGATGTCGCCGACCTCAGCTGTGGTCGGTCTGACGCTCCCCGTCCGCCGCTGATCTGAAACATATATAGCAACTGAGGCTCTGTCGCCGACCTACGCAGATGCAGCTGTACCCTGGCGCTCTCTAACGACCCTCCCTCCCTTCCACGCACCGCCCCGCCATGTCCCGCCCCACAGAAAGACAAGCAGCTCAACGACTGGAAGATCGACGTTCGCATCGCCAACCGCGAGGCTCGCAACGCTGAGACGGCACTGACGGCGCTGAGGGAGTCCGAGGCGAGCTGGGCGGCTGAGCGGACCGAGCTGACGCAGCGCGCCTCGCGGCTCGAGCTGCAGCTCGCCGAGCGGCAGACAGAGCTGGAGCGGTCTAAACACGACGTCGAGAGGACAGGAGGGGAGACGAACGAGCTGAAGACAGCTCATGAGGTGAGGCGGCGACGGGAGGGGTGCTATGAGACGGTGAGGTAACTACCGGGGAGAGGTGTCTGGGGTGATGATGTGAGAGGATAAGGCACGTGACATTAATTACATATTAGAGCTGAAACTGTGCTGTTTTGAGACCGTTTGGGAACGTATGTGTCTGTAGGGCTGGTTATGGGCTGTTACGCGTGTGCGTGGGTGTGGGCGCGGATGTGTGCTTATGCGCGCGCTGGACGCGGGTCTGAGAGTTGGACCAAGGCTCATAGCACTGAAGTTACGTGTGAAATTTGGCATGATGCCCAGCTCAGTGCGTCATTCATGTGACAGTTCCTGGGCCACATTCTGGTGGACGGCTGACATGCATCCTTTCTCCTCTTCACCTCTGCAGAAGGAGATCTCACGCTGGGTGGATCAAGTTCGCTCTCTGGAGCGCGAGCTGGCCGAAGGTGCGGCGGTGGCGGCCGAACAGCAACAGGCCGAGCGCAGCGCGCAGCAGCTGCAGGAGCGGCTGGAGCAGCAGCAGGCGACCGCCCGGCGGGAACAGGAGCGCTCCGCCCGCCTGGAGACGCAGGCGGACGGGCTCAGGCAGGAGCTGGCCGAAGTCAGGAAACAGGCCGACACACATGACTCGGTGAGACGACAGCGGGTGTGGCCCGCGGGGGACACTGAACTGTGCGGGGAAACATCCACCGAAACTTGCGAGGATATTACACTGAAGTGACGCGTCAGCACTACTCGAACCGGGTTCATAAACCTGAGGGTCCGTATACTATCGCCCTTTTTCGGTAGAAAGGATGTGTCACTATTTTGCACGACCCTAATTCATAGTCTGAAGCCTAAGCTGTAAGCGCTCTTGTGATATTTATTTCTGTGAAAGCGACCTGTACGTTTTCATTGGCGTTATTGTGAGGTGCTTGTTGACGAATGATGCGAGTTTGGGGTCAGCTGTTGTTGCCCAGTTTTCGTGCGCTAACTGACGTCTTTTGGCTCCCCTCAGACGGTTGCATCTTTGAAGGAGCTCTGCTCTACACTGGACAACCAGCTGACGGACATGGAGGAGCTGCTCAAGAAACAGGAAAACGACTCCCAGAAGCACGAACAGAACAAGTCAGTCACTGTAATTCTCTGGAACCACACAAACAGCATGTTCATCGAGAGTTTCATGAATACGTCTCACCGAGGATGATTAAGAGCTAACAATTACGAAAATTGTCGTGGGTTCAGAGAGAACCTTGAGGTATTTCACAAAATGTTTAAAGTACAGGACAGCGGATTTAACATAAGTGACGGGGCCTTGAGAACCGATATATTTGCTTTTATGTATACTGCTGTTCGTTGAAGAAGCAGGCTGGCTCGATACACGCCTGACCGTCTCTCCCTTTGTACTGCAGGGCCAGCCTGTCGGAGGAGATAGTCCGCCTGCAGGCTGAGGTTCGCGCGGCCAAGGCGGCGGCGAACGAGGAGAAGTCGCTGAAGATGTTCCATGAGCGGCGCGCGCAGGACCTGGAGCGCCGGCTGCAGGATCAGGAGACGGAGGTGGAAACAGAGCGCGACATCCTGAGGAAGGATCTGGATGAGTACAAGGAGCTGTCCCGCGGACTAACTGGCCAGGTGAGACCGAGTACCCCTACTGACTGGTCACGTGAGACTGGTTCTCCCTCCTCGACTGACTGGTCACATGAGATTAAGCTCTGGGGGGGGGGGGGGGGGGG
>JARFNR010327925.1:0-12060 GCA_030323935.1 Semibalanus cariosus
TATATATATCGACAGGCTAAACCGCAGGCATTCGAAACCTAGCTCCTGTTTCGGCTGTGGCGGACCTTCGTCTGTAAATGGCGCCATGTCTGTCATGGCTCCAGGAACTGCGACTTCACCCACGGTAACCTTCCCGTCCTTTTGATGTGGTGCCGAAATGTGCACAGTGAGCTAACACAGTTTTATTGCCGTATACATTAGTGCAGCGCAAAGGCAAGGCATTTTTACCAAATTGACAGTAGTGACGTGCACATTCCCTAATTAAACACAGCAAAAACGCGACAGCAGGAACGGTTTTATTTAATTATTTGAACATCAAAGGTTCTTGCAACACACTTTTCCTCAAGCAATGTGCAGCGACCCTGCTGCCCTCTGGCTGGTAGCTGCGCTTGACTTTTGCAATAATCTTGGCTATCGTTAATAGTGATATATCAAGAATCATGGTGTTTATACAACCACTGGGATAAATAATACATTGATATGCCTAGGCTCAAATGACCGAAGTAGTCGTCGCACCCGAAAACCCCAATAAACATGCCTTCATATGCTTAAACAGTCATCGTGATCTCCAGTTTGTTCACGAAAAATGCAAAGCAAAGCGAAAGTACCTGGTCAGAAACAGACATAAATGTTCTTACCATCTGCGACGAACATTTATTACCGATACCTGATGGGTTGCCTGCAAACACTTGCATTTGTTAACCGATTTCCTGCTCCTTTTTGCGCATCGTGTTTGACAGATTGCCAGGCGAATTGTCCACGTGAATGTACTTAATCATACTTGTACCAATCCCGTTAAGAGATATTGATACTGTCGGATGTCGTTCTACCCGCCACATTGTTACATTGCAGCTTGAATAATCCCGACACAATTGCAAATAGGCTGCAAGTCATATGACCACGAGCGATAGACGGCCACCACACGCTATTGTCACTGATCGATGGACTTCGTGCACTATCCCATTTGCAGCAGTATATGTAGGCACGTGGGGAATTCTACTCGTTCCCGCAGCTCGTCATAGTGTTCAATTGAGTCAGATGAAAATTCGTGAACGTCTCCAATCTTTCATACCACAAATCCAAACCCCCAAAACGTAGGTAAAGTGTCACACCTATGTCCTTCAGATTTATGATCGCTGAATATTAGTATGGTCATCAGTTTTGGCTGTAAGACGGCAGCCCAGGTGTAAGCCGGTGATATGGGTGAGCAAGTCGCCTTTATTGGCTCTGCTCGGCGCACACACGATCGGCAAGACATGCTCACCGGCGGGGATATCGGAGGCAATACTAGACTCGAAATTACCCAGCCATTGTACCCTGTGCGGGTGGTATGCTGCAAATCCGCTATAAACGAATAGCAGCCGTGAAGCTGGTGTGGGAAACTTGACATTAAATTAGCAGACGTATTATCGGATATGATATGGCGATTAGTTTTATACTGTCGCTAATCTGCTCATTATGGACGGTTGATGATAAGGGTGTGACGATAACGTGACGAATTAAAGACGCAGCACAAAACTGTTTAATTTGTGTCAGGAGGCATGCGACCTTAACCAAAAACAGAATTATATATTTATGAGAAACAAATATGGTAAAGCTAAGCTATTTCAAAGGTAAATGGGTTTTAAAAGATACATGAAGATCGTTTATTACTTCCGCGTTTTTATGATACTTCCACAAGTTTGTGAGGTGGGTCTCATATGTTAAAAGAAAAGTAGGTACATTTTCCCTAGATTTTGTTAAGATAGGCTGGGGCAATATATCAGTAGGTACAGAATGTCTGCTTCTAACTCTTCGCTAGTATCAGTTCTAAATCAGTCCTAATCCAAAGAGATAAACACAAGCCAGCTGGTCCTCTGCTACCCGAACCATCGACCACGCAATTCCTACGTGGTGTACCAGTAATGGCAAGTGGACGTTGGTAGCCCAAATATGCTCAAGCATTGAGCTCAACTTATAACCTTGACACAACTTTAAGTCGCTTGGAAAATTGTGGTGATGCTGATTTATTTATGTAATCTAACTGGCGCCTCTTATAGCCCATTAGAGTGTTGCTGATGTCATTTTATGGGTTTTCGTTTTAGAGGTAAAAAGTCATTTTAAAGGCGTAAAGGCGACGGTATTAAAGTGACATCCGGTGGTCATAGTGGGGCCTGCGGTCGGCTGGTGTTGGGCTGTGCGGTCGGCAGATCTGCAGGAGCTCAGCGGCCGCTCAGTGGCCGCGCCTGCGGCGGCGGTGTGCGGTGTGCAGGACTGCGGTGGCGGCAGCTGCGGCTGCTGCCGTTTCCGCCGCCGGTCCTCCCGTCCCTCGGCCCACCGCGTCTCCGTCCACCCCACATGTCGGCGATAAATCAGCTCCAATACAAACCCGACGCTTTATGATCCATTAGAAGTAAATCTAGCCTCGTAAAAAGACAGCCGCCGCTTGGAATGCGCCGATTGGCCGCTGATCGTATTATCTGATTCAGTGGCCATGGTATCCTGGAAGAAAAACATAAAGCGTGCTGGTGTGCTCTTATCGTGAGCATTGACGTCAGCCAGTCGTTCAAGTTGAACACGAGGGATGTTTCCGTCGGATTGTTGCTCGCTGTATTCCCAGTGACACCTGGGCCGGGCCGGCTGAAAAGGCCAGCTTAGCTTGACAATCGTTTAGCATGCTCGGTACACAGTCGCGCCGCGCCGCCCGTTCCCCGATTTGCATTAGGAGCCGTCTGTGCGCCCGTCTGTGCGCTGTCAATAAGGCCGGCCGTGTCTGGTTCCGGCTGATGCGCGCATCCATCCCGGTCGCTTCGGTCGCGTGCAAAGCGGATCGGCACCGCGCGCGACCGAGTCGCCGTCGCCGCCAACAATGGGTGGTCTTTTTGTCGAACAGCGGCGCGACACGGCGCGGCGCGCTGTGTGCGCGTCTCTCCGCTCTCCCGGGCCGATCAAGGGCGCCGCTGCCGCCGGCCAGCCGCCGCGCCCAATCCATCAGCCGCCCGCCGCCGCCGCGCGCGACGACTGGCTGTCAGCCGGGCGGCCGAGAGTGGCGCGGCGCGGCGCGGCGGCGGCAGGTGTGGCGCGCTGTCACCCGCGCCGCATCCCCTGCACGCCGGTCGTGTCCGACACCGGCCCGGTCGCTGCTGCATACCAGTCATTCATTATGGTTACCGGCTGTTTGGAAACTTTTCAAAGGAGGTTAGCTTTAATGATAGTTTAGCTGGCGTTTAGGGGCGGCTGTGTGACGGCTGCGCGGAGGGGGGCAGTGCCGAGGCACGCGGGACAGAGGGGCGGACGGTGCTCGCTCCTCTCCCTCACCCTCCCTCCACGCCCCCCTTCCGCCGCGCCGCGCCGCGCCGCACTAACCGACCACCAGGAATTCAGCCGGCCAATTTCAGGGCGGAAGGGCCCGCTGAGCAAACGTGGCGGCGGCGCTCTCTCTCTCTCTCCGGCGCCCGCCGGTGGCGTGATACCGAGGTCTGCCGAGGTTCGCTGCTCGCGGTATCCCGCTCCGTGCTGACCCTCACGCCGCCTCAGTCAGCTGGCCCTCGGTAGCTGCCTCGGTGATCGCATCACCTGCCCCAGCAGAGCGCACCGATGCCCTCCTGATCTGCCGCGGCCGCTGCCGTCACAATATTTTCATTCCATTGTCAGCGTTCAGCGGCGGCGCCTGGCCCGTCGTCCGTCACCGTCCCGGTGCCGACCCTCGGACCGGCCGAGCCCACCACCCTCTGTTCTACCCTCATTTAAATGCCGTATCCATCAGTATCAATTATGGTAGCCGGGGGTGCGCGGACCACACGGGCCGTTCTCGCCTGGACCGACCCCGGTTAACAAGGGTACAAACGACCAGGCAGATTCCAGCCCTGTTCAATTAGGGTGCGATACAATCGGTGCGCGCGCCGGGGGCCGGCTGGCCGGCGGACCGCTCCCCAGGTGAAACAACACCGGCCGGCCGCCCGCCGCAGCTCCCTAATTGATAATTGTAATGAGTGGCTCGGGTGCTTTAATGGCTGCTGAGGCGACCAGCGGCGGCGGATCGCTTTAACGACCGCGGCCGGCCGGACGGCCTTGTTGTCAGACGGCGACACGGGACGCTACTTGGAAAGTGTCCCCGGCGATCGGCGGCACTAAATCAAAGCGCCCTCCCGCCGCTGTCAGGCCGGTCGAGTGCTGGGATTTGTCAACATCAGAGCGGGGCGGCGGCGGCGGGCGGCGGGCGGCGGGCGGCGCGCGGTGGTTCGAAGGCAGATCAGCCGCGCCCGTCGCTTTCAGCCGCCCGCCGCCACAATGGGCAATCAATCGGGGCTGGTCGGCTGATCTGCCGCGCTGCTAAACGGGTGGCGATCGCCCGACTGCCGCCAGCCGGATCACTGGAACAGCGGCAAGTCGGAGACCACAGCAGCGAGCACAGCAGCCAGGTGCCGCAGCAGGTACAGAATACAGGGGGGCCAAAGTAACCAGAAAAGCAGCTAACAGCAGCCAGCAGAGCCCGCAAGGGATTGGGGTATTACATTAGAACATGTATATATCATGTCCATTTAATTTAGATTAGCTAGGCCATTTCTTTTATCTGAAAAGGAATTTATTTGCATGAATTTAAGAGTCCTACACTATTACAATGTAACCCAATTCAAGGTAATTGGCACAATTACCAAAATTTATTGTTTTTTGCAGGCATGTGTCTTCTTGGTTAAACAGTTCACCCGTTGGCAAGGATTGATTACAACAACAATAAGAGCAACTTTTCTTGGATTGAATTGAATAGGAGAAGTTCAGTGGGTCATTGGATTTGGATAAGGTCTGGATGCAAACTTGATAGTTTTGGATTCCATCAGACCAATATCAACTGATCCATTTCATGTTCTTGCTGCACGGCACATAGCTGCAACAGTCATAATACATGCAGCTGATGGCTGCAGTAACCAGCCACAGCAGCCAGCCGGCGCAGCAAATGCAGCAACTGGTTGCAACACCAAGCTACTTAAGCTGCCGCATATCGTTCAGCGAGCAGCCAGCTGTGGCGTTCCACCCACTCACTGGTATTCCGACTCCTCACAGATCAGACACTCCATCCATCCATACAGTGCATGCAGACGAGGCCGCCGTCCGCCCGTCTGCCACTCGGATTCCCTGTAAACAGGCCGCCGCCCACCAGCCGGCACTCCCAACATTTCATGGAAATCAGTCTGGGTACATCGAAACACAGCTCTCGAACGTCAGTTGCATGCAGGCTTCACTGCGCGATCCTCCGGAGTTCATTTTCAGAGCCGTCGACGGCGACACTTGCTCGGATCAGAGCGCGACGAGTCGTGATTGTCGTTCCGAGATCTCGGAAATCAGTTATATCACTGGGCTGTGCAACTCCGGATTAACTCCATTTTGTCGTCCGGCCGGCTGCGGTCGTCTCAGATGACATTTTGTCACGACTTGAAGCGCGCCGGCGATCACACATTTGTGAGATTCGCCGGTGATACCATCTCTCCGAGTCGCGTCCAATACCGCGGCGCCGTCGGTGTTGGAGTGGGCGGCCGTCATCCCGTCAGTCGGAGCTGAGGGATGAGGTGGTCTGAGGCCGGAGCTGAGGTGGTCGGTCTGCGGTGCTGGCAGAGAGCTGGAGCTGACAGATGGCATCACATGTCATACGGCGCCGGGCCGGATCTCACGCGCCGCACGTCTGACCTCGGACGAACCCACGCCCCGCCGCTGGCCGTCCCGCCGCTGCCTGCCTGTCCGCCGGTCCGCCGCCCCGCTGGATAATTGCGATGCATGCGACAGGGTCGTAAATCAATCACTGCATAGTGCAATGAGATATGATGTCAATGCAGCATCCGTTAGCCAGTCCCAGTCCGGTCGCCGGGCGGTCGCCCACATAAATCTGACATCGGTAAGGTCACTACAACGGTGGCCACCAGCGCCATCCAAGGACGGGCACCGCGACACGGAACAACAACGCTGGTCCGTCATCACCAGAAGCGACCCGTTACCACCAGAACTAACACTCCATCACTAGAAATTAGCTGTCGTAACGAGAACTGAACAGTCATCACCGGAACTGAACCATCATCACCAGAACCGATCTGACATCGGAAGAATTTACCCGTTTTCGACCAAAACTAACCATCCACCACCAGATCTGACCCGTCACCACCGAATCTGACCCATCCCGGGCCTGACGTCTGACAGCTGATCTGTCACCACCGGACCTGACCCATCCCCGGACCTGACATCTGACAGCTGATCTGTCACCACCGGACCTGACAGCGATGAACGATGGTCACCCCCGCAGCCCCATCCATCCGACACGCCGGCTGAGCCGTGTGCCGCCACATTTGGCCGGACAAGCGGCCCCTCACGGAAACTCCTCCACTCTAATGGACTGACACACCGACTGCGGACTGACCTAATGGACTGACACCGCTGACCTAATGGACTGACACTGGCCCAGCAGCCGACATCGTATCGATTCCACCCACTCTCCCGGCCGGCTCATATAGATTGTGTGTCACATTTGCATGGCCGAGTGGCGAGTCAGAAACCCAACTTCTGTTCACTTACGAGACATGTGAGATTGCATACATACCTACTCACGGTGGTACGGAGTGTCCCAGTCAAATTGCTTAAGAGTCCATTTCTTGTAAACACATTACGGCCGGCCTTGCGGAATAAGTTTGCGATGTAAATGTATTTTCAAGTTACGGTCATGTGAGATTTTCGGCGAGCTCATATAAGGGAAAGTAAATGCACTTTTCCCATTCGTAGTGCTAAAATGAATCCTTATAATGGCTGGCACCGGAGGGGATTTGTACACCGCAAAGGCTTAACCCGTGTCTCACTCGGTGGACGGTGATGTTAGGGGACCGTCGTCTCCATTAGTGGTCCATGTAGTGATGATAACCGCATTGCTCAAGCTGCATTATCGCATAGAACTACAGCTCACGTTGAAAGACGTTGACCTCTCTTTGACATGACGGGCATCTATGACAGGTTGACCGAGGACCCTCTCGAGGTCAATAGTAGACATTATCCGTGCAAACAGAGGCCACGTGCGCTCATCCAAACCAACCAGACAAATCGACATTCAAATGGAGTTTAATTACAATAGGAAGTCAAAACTCCTTATACATCTGACTGATCGGTTAAGTCGAAACTTTTTCATGTATGACTCGTTCTATTTCAGTAACAAACCTGTTAAATGCCTCTTCGAAGAAGGAAGGGCAGTCTGCAGGCCTTGCTCTCCGTGTATACACCTAATAGGGACTCATGGGTAAAACCGTGTTCCATACTCTGACTCAGACTCAGTGCGTGACTCACACCCTGTTCTGGCAATGAGTGTAGGTCACCATTTAGTGACTTCCCACACAGTGACGGTGAGTCAAACCGTGACTCAGACACTACGTTCCGACGGTGACTTTCGGCCATCAGGAGTTCTGATGTTGACTGCCCAATCCACTCTACCTTTTTAAATAGGAAACACACAAGGATTCAATTCACATTGACCTTCACCGGTTCCACAGCGATCCTCTGTCCTCAGCTGATGAGGGACTCACAGTGACCGTCCTCGCTCGGCTGAGACAGACGGCCACTGTGTACCTGTTTCTCCTCATATGACACTCCGACCTCGGTCTTGTCCTGAGCCGGGGCGGGGTGGACAGGGGGACATAGGAGTGCACATTCAGCCGGAGCCGGGGTGGGGCTGCACGCGGTGGACACTGGACACAGACGTGGACACGCGTCTGGCGGCCGGTTGCGACACGTGGCGCGGGGGCTGCGCCGCAGCCGCCGCAGCCGCAGCCGGCTGTCCTGTCGCGGGTGACCGATCGTCGTCCGCGCCGACTTTGAACGCCGACTTGTGTCAGCTTAGTGGCGGGCTGAGAGCGGCGCGACGGCCGCAGGCTGTCGCCCCTGTCGAAACAACTCAGCTAAGCCGAGCTGCAGGAATGCGACGCTGTCGAACCCGCGATACCGCCCGACAGTGATTTCGCGAATTAGGCGCAGAGCAATAGGCGAACTCTCGGGGATTCGGTAGTATCGGATGTGCAGCCGGTATAGTTGAGAGAAAGCATTGACAGTAATACTCAAACGGTATATCGATTTAGCCTGATCACTTGAATTGAAATAGTCTTTAAGTCTTCTGTTGACATTGTCCTGTCATACTTGTGGTACATGCGATAGATCAAGATGAGTCGACGTCACTGACGCCGTCCGTCTCCTCGTTACAGCGTGGCAAGGAGAAGCTGAACACGCTGGCCATCTCTGTGATGAACCAGTGGCCCGGCGTGCGTCTACGGGTGACGGAGGGCTGGGATGAGAGTGGTCTGCACGCGCCCGCCTCGCTGCACTACGAGGGCCGCGCCGTGGACATCACCACCTCGGACCGAGACCGCAGCAAGTACGGCATGCTCGCCCGACTGGCTGTGGAGGTCGGCTTCGACTGGGTCTACTTCGAGTCACGCTCACACATCCACTGCTCCGTCAAGTCAGGTATGTATTGTGCTGGTGTTATGCTGTAGTGTATCAGTTACATACCGGTCTTGAGAACCGGCTGATCCCATCGCTCGGTTTCATCATACCCTTTCTGTCCAGGAGCCGGCGACGCGCCCTCCTGAAACCCTGTCGCCATTGTCCGAGCAGACCCTCAGCCGGCCACAAAAGGGCCAGCACGGTCCCATTTCACCATCAGCTATAATACCTCTTACAAATCGAAACTGATAGGAGGGTCGGCACCGGATGACTGCTGTCCAAACGTGGCCGTTGTGGGCCGGCGGCGACACAGGCAGCGGTGCCATTGAGGCACGGCAGACGCGACCGCCGCCATTGAGTCGGTACCCAGTCGGTTTCCAGCGGCGATTTCTCGGTATTCGACCGTGACAGTCGGAGCTGCGGCCGCTGCTCGGTCGGGCCGTGTCGTCGGTGTGTCGGTCGGCTTTGTTGCCGGCGGCCTGAAAGCACTGCTCGGCTCCAGCCCCGGTCCGCCCTCCCCCGGTCAGAGTCCAGTCAGCCGTCCGAACGAGTCGCGACAGGTGGCCCGGGAGATTTATCCGGGCCCGCTTTGTGGCCTGTTGTGCGAGCCACAAAGTCGACCACAATGCGGCGGCGCGACGGCCCACCTGTGGAACATAAACACGGCCCACTCGAGCGGCGTTCACAATCGGCACAAATTGGCCGGCCGCCCGCCGCGCCTCCCGACACCCACCCTCTCATTACCTCGTTGCTGATTGATTTAAATTGCCCCGGCGGTCTTGCATTCCCCGCCGGTGGTGAGCCACTTTTAATTTGCCGGCTGACGGAGGTCAAGGCTGGCGCGGCGGCAAGCGCGGCGGCGGAGGAGCACCCGGCAATCCAGTCCAGCGCAGTGCAGCCGAGTCGGCAGCACTGCTCAGTCCTGCGGCCGGCGCGGTCCAGCCCGGCCCGCCCGCACCACTCGGCCTCCCCTCGCACCCCACAGCGCTCAGCACTGTAATTTCTCGGCGCCGCAGATAATCAAATGCGCCGTTCTCCCGGGTCATTTGTTATGCGCTCAAAAGTCGAGGTAATGAGATATTGTCGGTGGTGTCCACGTTCCGGGCCGGCCGGCCCCGGCCGGGCTGACTGGCTGCCTCCCCCGTCTCGGGCAGTGGACTCGCCTGCCGCTGCTGCCGGCTGATGGCGGCTGGCTGCTGAGGTGTGCTGCGGTGCTGCGGTGCTGAGTGCAGCTCCTCCGAGAGGGGAGAGAGAGAGCGGGGGGGGGGGGGGAGAGAGAGAGAGCGGCCAGTTAGCGCTCTGCTGATGGCCGCACTCCACTAACGCCAGCACGCTTTAATCCGTCAATAATGAGCCGGCGTGCCGTTGGTGGCTGAGCTGTGATTTGGCTGCAGGCATGGCCGTTTTATTTCGCCGTTCATCAGACGTGAATCGACGCGATGGTGCTCCGGCGAACAAAGACGGGGTTGGGACACTCAGGTGCTAGCTCCGACAGTACACTGCGCTGCGTTGGACGACCTGGACACCCGCTGTGACTAACACGGCATATCCCCGGCTAACGGCATATGTCGGGGTATATAATAGCTTGCTATTTTTTTTTCTTCCGTGTAATAATCCTTCATAATTCTGAAATGGCGCGCTTTAAGGAGCTGGTGCGAAGAGGGCAAATTTAAGTTAAGTGGATAACAAATAACAATTAAACATAGGTAGTTATATTGAACTTGGCTACCGAATGTTTCTATAAAAGCACAGCTCACGGCTGTTGTGTCCGGATATCCGGGTAAGCATAATAGGAGACCCGGACGTCACCATCAGGGCCAACATATCATTGGAACTACGGCTTTGACATTTAAGTTGCATTTGTTATCACTGTTGTGGTTCTTGTAGTTGTCGGAGTTGTCGAAATCAAACAATAGGATAAAATATAATAAACATTGAAATCAACTAAATAAGATTAACCACAAAATGTTCGCTTAAAAATTAATCTACAAATAGGTACGTACCAATTGAAAGTAAAGCTTTACGCTATAAAATTTCTGATGTCAAGCTTTTTCAGACATAAGAAATGGGCTGTAGCTTAAAAAAGTTAGTAGCTGAGAGTTGAGACACCATTAAATAACGTCTTACATTAAACTAACATTTCCTTTTGAGAAATTTAATTGACTGTTTTGTTGGGATGGGATTCCGAGATCAGGACTTACGCTAAGCTAAGCTTGTTGCGCAGGCCCGGACCCCAACATCCGATCGCGCCGTCAATTTCAATCACGGCATAATTTAGAGGCGAAAGTTTAACGTCCCCTAACGACTGAAGACGGTCCGCCCGGCTCGCTGGCTTCATCTGACCTTGAACGCGACCGCTGCCACCGGCCGCAGGTCATCCCCGCCAGGAGCAAATAGCGAGCGCCAAAGCGTCTCGAACCCACCTTGCCAGGTCAAATGTGTAGTCCAGCGCCCTTCCGACTGAGCTACACGGGAGGAAAGAATTTCATATTTATTATCAAGGTAACTGGCAAAGCTTATTGTTTTTTTATTTAGACACCACAATTCATAACTATGTTCCTCACCAATACATTTTACATAACCATACAATCAATTTATATCAAATTGTTTCGCATTTGCATGTTTCAACTAGGTACCTACGCGCCTAAATTGATTCGGAATGCCAGAGCCACTTCCGAAAATGTGATTTAGCTAGAAAAGTTGCGTTTGCAGAACATATTAGGAAAAACACAAAGTGCCCCTCGGCTGAGTTTGGGGGGGGGGGGGTCAAGTTACTGAACCTCATGCCCCCCTCTTCCTCCGCCACTGTTAATTAGGTCTGTGATTACCAGTCTCTTTTGGAGATCACCGATCAATTTATATTTTCATATGAGCGATTTATTACTCCTTCAAAGTCTATTGTCCTACCTCAGTATGCCAGATCATCTAATTCATTGAAATTTGCAAAATAACAAAAACATTATAAATTGTGTGTGAAACGTGGCCTTCTGTGTGATATTACTATTGTAAACTTAAACAATTGCCTATGTATAATTATACAAATAAAATACTATGCATATGCTTACAATACAAATGATAAATATGATGGGTGAGTAGGTATATCTGTCATTTAAGAACTGCAACAAGCATTAATTTATTACACAGCGAAGCGCAAGCCGGGATATCTCGACGAGCAAGACTTGTTCGTCGCATCCCATTCGGTGAATTTGTTTTGTTTATTGTTCATTTGACTTGTTTTTACTCGAGTATTCCATTCAATGAACTTTATTTATTACAAATGCAAAAACTTCTTTCGTTGGACGATCTTTGGAAGCGGTTATCATGCACAGGTGAGACATGACAATTGTGTAATGTCTGGTATATTTTTCAAAACAAGCCCGGTTCAGAAACTTTGTTGGCAGCAAGACAGTTTTTAAAGCACTCTTCTTAACCCTTGAACACTGAACAACAGAGATCGAAGTTACGGAGAAGATAAAGCTATGGCGCAACATTGCCTCAGCCCTTTCATTGTAAATGTCAGCATTAGGAGACCACGGTTACCGTCTGTCAGATGGTGTGGGAACCGAGTGGTGGGCGGGCGTTGTATTAGGAGACCACGGTTACTGACTGTCAGATGGT
>JARFNR010328035.1:0-31046 GCA_030323935.1 Semibalanus cariosus
GTCACCATGACAGGCAAGAAATGCAAGGTTGCTTTGTGGACGTAATATGTTGCGGAGTTATGCTACGTTTACGAGGGCTGCACATCTAATTGAGTGAGCTGATTGTTTCGTTTCTCGCCGATAACATTACAAAAGATGCATATTTGTCGTATCTAGTTCAATTATTTCATTTAACTGGTCACGTGCATGATGTTTGCTTCTCGGCTAAAAATCTATAAGCTCAACTTACGAGGAATCGGGGTGCACAAGGCGTATGCATCCCCCTTGTATCCACGCCGGCACGAGCAAATCGGATTATGATTGTAGACGCGGCAGTCGGCATTCTGGCCGCATGATCCCGGGCACGGGTCGACGCACTTCTCTCCAATGCACGCCAGATGACTGGGGCAGGCGGAGTTGATCGTGCACTCTGGCCGACAGTCGGGCGGACTACCCAGGTAGTTGGGCAGACACGAGCACATGGAACGGCTGTTCAGCTCCCGACATTGGGAATTTGGTCCGCATGGAGTCGGATAGCAGGCGCGCTTCGGTGCTTCAGCTGAAACAAAGATGGTTACTTCAATGTGAAAATGGTAAATATTGCAGATATCATATGCGTTGAATTTATTTATTCATATCAAGAGATGGCACGTTCCCGTGAGTTGTTGGTTATAGATATAGGCGGCCTCAGCTATATAAATATAAAGAAGATTTGAAAGACTTGGATCATTGGCCAACCATGAAATTGAAATCAATCTACATAATTATTATAACGGGGCGAAGCTAACCCTAGTAGCACATTACGTCGTCATAACCAATAACGACGTTATGAGAAGGTAGTACCTAACCTAGTATAGGTATAGTTGGTACAAAACGGACATTTCATCAACGTTACTACGTTACAAATGTCACAGCGGCACGCAGGTGCAGTAGTGACCTGGTAGGGACATTGGTATGACGTTGTCTAATGACTCAAAAGTTATACAATTTAGCTTGTTTAGACAATTATAGCTTGCTTATACGGCTTTGGATTCGTTTGGTTTGATTGCTTTGGATCGGTCAGTTATTTTTATCTACCATGGTTCACATAAGAGCCTTGACTGATCGCAAGTTTACATTGGGAAACACGCACCTATGACGTTGACATGACATCAGACTGAAAACCTAACTTCAGTGATAAGCTCAAAACGTCACATGCATAAAGCCGAGTAAAAAATCAATTCAACTATTACTTTAACGGTTTCGTTGGATATCTACTAGTACTCACGACACCAAAGAAATTCCAATCTTGTACATTTATCTATTGGCTTTGCTTATACAAAAAGGTTCGATGAATCAACCATATTTCAACAGTTTCGTGGATACTACTTTTAATGTAACACTGGTAAAAAATAAAACCTTACCAATGAAATGTATTTTAAAGCCTTATACATCTAGCTTTCGCATTTCAACAACGATGATGTGTTCTAACTGAAGCAGCACCACTGACCAAAATAATTTTAGCAAATGGAACATTCGTAGGTTTAAAAAACGGCGATAAGAATCAACTGCATTTTACGCATGACCAACTCATGTTTATTTAAGCTGAAATAATTGAGTAATAAGGTAATATTGATTCCTTACACGTATTCTGAATACTTTTTACGCCCATTGTTTAAACCCTCGATTTTTTGCATTTCTGCTTAACATCACAAATAAAACGTACACAAGCAAACGTAAAAAGACAGTCATGCGTAGGTAACGATTAGTGTGCACTGTGCCTACATAATGCCTGCGTATGGAAGTGATTCGTAAACCGTGTCAGCTCTGCTCACCCACTGCATGGAGAAAAACAGGGATAGGTAGGTGATTTTGCAATGCTATTTTCGAACTCCATCGCATAAAATCTATCAATATTTATTTTTTCGTCGATATACTTGCATTCAGCCGCGGATCCAAACAGGCCATCGAGGCCAGGTTCCCAAAACGAATTAAATCGGTTTAAATGGACATATTTCCCAATTTAAAAGAAAATCTAAACAACTTTTTTGTAGCAAGTTTGTTTTGAGTCAGTTCTGAATGCGCATTCAAGCAAAAAACAATGAGTTTTCGGAATTGCGTTGGACTTCTCGAGATTATCCCCAAATATTGTGTCTCTGGATCCGCGAGTACTTTCATAAATAACTAATGAAATAAGACGCATAAGACAACATGCGTCTAGCCTAATGGTGATGACAGGATCAGGATGAAGCTTTACTTTACGAAAGTTATGCTCACGGGAACGTGCCAAGCAAGAAATCGTCAATGTAAAAAAAAACTTACGTGGTATGCGTGTGCATCCCTGGTATGGAGATCCGGCGTAGCCATCGTTGCAATTGCAGAGCGGGTTGTGGTTGACCATTCTGCACACAGCATTGTGGCCACACAGACCAGGGCACGGGTCAATGCACTTCTGTTGAGACCCGCACGCCTTTGTCTGGGGACAGTCGGCGCTGCTGACACATTCCGGCCGACAGCCGGTGTTCGGGTCACCCTTGGGGAAGCCCGGACGGCATTTGCAGATCGCGATAGCGTAGTCGTCATCGTCGTCCTTCGCAATGCAGTCGGCATTGGGTCCGCAAGGTGATGGGTAGCATGGGTCGACGACCACTGGCGGTGCTGGTCGTGCGGCTGAGAACACAGATTTTCCAACTTCGGGCATGCTGGATGGGTATACATGCAGTGCATTCCAAACGTGCACATGATTCAAGTTGCGGCATGCAAGAAAGCAATATGCAATACATTCAACGTGCAAAGGATGCATTCATTTCACATGCATATATCACACAATATACACGGTGCATTCAAACATGCAGCGTGACGACCGATATGGTTTGATGTGGATAGGATATCGTCAGGCTTACGTGTCACTGGTATCGGTGTGCATGCAGTGAAGGGGTCGCCCTTGTAGCCTTCAGGACAGTAGCACATCGGCACGTGGTTGTGCACCCGGCACTCGGCACGGAAGCCGCAGACGCCAGGGCACGGATCCACGCACTTGTTGCGCTCACAGGCCTTGGACCGGTCACAGTCGTTATCGACCGAGCACTCTGGTCGGCAGCCCTCATACGGGTTGCCAAAGTGCTCTGGTATGCAGCTGCATACTCCCAGGCTGTTGTGCTCGCGGCACTTGGCATTGGGGCCACACGGTCCAGGGTTGCATGGGTCTCTGTCCTCATCCTCGACGAGTGGACGAATCGTGGCTGGAGAAACCCATCATTTTGTAAACAACATAATGCTATTATCTCTGATACTAGCGAATCACGAATCAAAGTTTGTGTGACATAGCCATCAGTGGCGGCGAAAGCTTTCCAGTGATCGGGGGGAGGGAGTAGGTACCGGGTCGCCTTTCTACTAGATTATTTCCATTGCAAGTTATTGCTTGGCTGCCTGGATGTTTGGCGCCCCGGCTCCCCCTTCCCAAACTTCCGCTGCCAATACTTCTTAGTATTGCAATAATACATGCCAAATTATAGTCGTATTTCCTTAACGCTTCCCTTTCCGAAAATGTTCTTTCATAAAGTATTTGGTACTTGGCATTCGTGGTGGCATATACATTCCTATATGCTTTATATGAAGTCGTGGTAATAATCGAATAAAAAAAACACACAGTGAAGTCTGAGCTTATTGGAGCACTAGATTTTATATCTTACAAAACACTATAAATAATTATTCAAGGGGAAGCGAATTAAGAGCGTTGCCTATTATATTCATTTTCGATTAAGCTGATCCCCGCGCAATGCACTCTTGGTAAGCCTATTTAATACTTGATACGGTTAAGCCTATATGCTCTTCATTTGTCCAAACCTTTTATTCTGTCTCTATTCTTACTCCCTACTCTCCTCTCCCCGTTCCTTATTCTTCGCACACAAAAAGAAAACAGGAAAAGCTACATTAAATATCTTGTTTGCTCTTCCTGTTTACCATATCTACTAGTTATTTGGAGGCGATCGAAACTATAGCCTGATAATCTATACAGCTGATGATGCTATTTTGTCAACCAGTACCTAAACAGTATTGAGGCAACAAGTCTTTAGTTTTTTATCTTCTTATGCTATTAATATATGTCTAGACAATGGTACAAATTTAAACATGGAAAGACATCAACAAAATCACATACCATTATATCACATTAGCATCGCACACAATGCAGTTATAAAAAATCACATAAAAAACAAATGCTGGTGCTAAGAGTAGCAATAAACGACTAGGTTGAACATGATTAATTGTTCTTAGAAAGACATCAGCAATGACTATCACGTACTCACCTCCCATTGAAATCGATGCCTACATGGCATGAACAATAATCTGAAAACACTGTAGGCATGCAAATAGTGCTGACATGCGTGCATAACATATCATGTGTACATACAGCATGCTTGCAGGCAACAAATGCCATGCACATTACAAATGTCAACCATTCGCCAGTCCTGCCCTGATAATCAGCATGGAAATGTCAATAAGCTTCGGCATCGAAGTGGAAATGAACTTTGAGTGGAGAAACGGGCCGATCATTTGAATGATGCTGGACGGATTCTGTCAGTGATTGGGCTCCACTGGGCGAATGGTCAACAGGCGCGCGCGGGACGCCGCGGGGCGGCCGCGCGCCGCTGGCAGGCAGACAAGTCGGGGCTGTACTCACTCTGCGGACGCAGTCGGCAGCCGGAGAATGGATCACCCACGTAGCCGTCCAGGCAGTAGCACTGCGCCTGGTGATTGACTACGCGACACTGCGCGTTGGCTCCGCATCGGCCCGGACACGGGTCCACGCACTTGGTGCCGATGCACGCGAGGTGCGAGGGGCAATCGGTGCTGAGCAGGCACTCGGGCCGGCAGTTGGGTGGCGCACCCAAGAAGTTGGGCAAGCACGCGCACGAGGCGGTACTGGCCTTGTCGCGACACTTGGAATTGGCTCCGCACGGGTTCGGCCGGCACGGATCCTTCGGTTGTGGCCGTGTCACTGCAATTACAGGAAGAGGCTGTCAGCTCCCGGCGTCTGGCGTACTGTAGAACAGACTCACAGGCTGGTAGCTTCCACAATGGTTGAAAACTATCATCTGATTATAGTGGTATAGTAAATAATTATTAAATGTTATAGTGGAGCTGCTGTCCGAGTTGAATCCAGCAAACGTGAATGCACTAGACTATAAACCCGAAACACTGTGTAACGTCTGTCTGCTCCGATGTGATGTCATTCTGTCATGCATCGTTCACTCACCAGGCGCAGGTCGACACGACTCGTACGGGTTGCCAGTGTAGCCGTCCAGACAGTCGCACTGCGGATTGTGGTTCTGCACGCGGCAGCGCGCGTTGGCACTGCACAGGCCGGGGCACGGGTCGACGCACTTCTGAGCGACGCACGCCTTGCTGGCTGGGCACTCGACGTGCGTGATGCACTCGGGCCGGCAGCCGGACACGGCGTCGCCCTGGTAGCCGGACAGGCACGTGCATACGGCCACCTGGTTGTTACTCTTGCACTGGGCGTTGGCGCCACACGGCGAGGGGACGCACGGGTTGGTGGGTACAAGGTCCCTTGGTGGTGCTGTCGGCAAAGACGAAGAGTTGGTCGGTGCTGCCGCCAGCAAACGAATACAGCCGATTTGAAGGGCGCTGATGCAGTTTTTGAAGGAACGACACTATCTAGCCAATCAGGCTTAGGTATTCCACAGGTGGTACTGATGTAAATTCATCCCGGCTGTTGAAAAATCAGTAGCACTAAAGACAAACGATACCTTCGGACCTTTTCTAGGGATGCCGAGAGTGTAATGATTAAGTAAACATGTAGGAAATCATATCATGGGAAATAATTGTATTGGTGTAAGCGTTGAATGTACGAGCTCACCTGTGACGGGAATAGCTCGGCAGAGTGAGAATGGATCTCCGGTGTATCCGTCCGAGCAATAGCACATGGTGATATGATTCACCACCGAACACTCGGCGCCGCTACCGCAGGGGCCTGGACACGGGTTTACACACTTGTTCCGCACACAGTTCTTGTCTCGCGCGCAGTCACTGTCCAGCACGCACTCTGGTTGGCAGGAGACATACGGGTTGCCGAAGTACTCCTTCTGACAGATGCAGATGCCCAAGCCGTTCTTCTCCCGGCACTCAGCGTTGGCGCCGCACGGGGACGGGAAGCACGGGTCGGCCACCACCGGTTTAGTCGGAGCAACTGCGGAGCATAGATGCACATTTCGTCTCATCATTGGCTCCAAACGAGAGCGTGTTTTTTACTTGTTACACAAATAACTAAACACTGCTCTATGTGACATAGATAGACTAAATCATATATTGGTATTGTTTAATTCACAGCAAGAACAACTGTTCAAACATATACAAGTGCTGTGGAGTGATAACCGTTGCATCAAAAGTGACCACCGTGAGTCTAGTAAACATAATTACGCATTTTTTCGTGATGCACGACACGTTGCAAGATAAAGGACAGGACACCGTATCATCTCTCCTTACCGGTTATCGGTTTCCTGATGCATCCACCGAATGGGTCACCCGAGTATCCTGGCTTGCAGCTACACACAGGATTGTGGTTAACGACACGGCAGACGGTGTTGAGGCCGCACACGTCCAGGCAGGCGTCGCGACACTTCTGGCCGACGCAGGCGTGCAGGCTGGAGCATTCCGAGCTGACGACACATTCGGGTCGGCAGTGTGGTGGCGTGCCGATGTAGGACGGCCGGCAGGTGCAGATGGGTCGACCGCCGGCGTCTTGGCACGCGGCATTGGCGCCGCATGGTGACGGGTGGCACGGGTCCTCGGGCGTGACTGGCGTGACGGGCACGGCGCGGCAGCCCGTCCACGGGTCGCCGCTGAAGCCAGGCAGACAGTAGCAGATCGGGTTGTGGTTGTTAATTCGGCACTCGGCGTTCTGGCCACACACGCCAGGGCACGGGTCGATACACTTGTAACGCGCACATGCCTTTTTCTGCGGACATTCGGCGTTGCTGGTGCACTCTGGCTTGCACTCGACGTAGGGGTCTCCGCCGTAGGGCTCCAGGCACGAACACACGGCCACGTTACCCCGCTCCGTGCACTGGGCGTTGATGCCGCAGGGAGACGGGAAGCACGGCTGGACGACCACCGGCCGCGTCGGTCTCGTCGCTAGGAAGGGAAGAAATGACATTGTTAAACCTTTAGCTGGGAAACATTTCACTCGTTGTAAGCAAAAAACGCATCCATGAGCATTTCAATGCTAAGAAATGCGACAAACAGTTTAGAGTAAGTGAAATATCTCGATCTCAATCAGACTGGTGACAACCAGGAGATGGCATGAAAGACACTGCCAACACATCTTCGCTGCTTAGTAACTCACGTGGCGCAGTGCGAGGAGGCTCGTTGCACGCGACAAACGGATCGCCGGTGAGGTACGCAGAGCAGTAGCACATGGCGACATGGTCCACGACGCGACACTCGGCGCGATAACCGCAAACGCCCGGGCACGGGTCCTTGCACTTGTTGTTCTCGCATGCCTTGGAACGGTCGCAATCGGAGTTTGCAACGCACTCAGGCTTGCAGCCCTCGTACGGGTTGCCGAAGTAGTCGGTTCGGCAGCTGCAGACACCAAGACCGTTGTGCTCGCGGCACTCGGCGTTGGCACCGCAGCGACCCTCGTAGCACGGGTTCCGCTCGGTAGCCGGCGATGGAGTCGCTGTCGAAAGGAGTGCTGCTGTTAGGAGGACACTGAGGTTCAAGGGCAACAACAGCACACGTTGTCAACATGATTGCGTGAAGAACATTTGACTTGCTGGCCAAATGTATATGTTTTGGGACTTATTATAGGGAAAGTTCGGAAACCTGTTCTAACAAACGATGCAACCCCCATAAAAGAGCTGGTCGGTTGAATGTTGACCTCGTCTCTATCTCTACTACGAGGACGAATGCATTGACTGACTTCAATCGACGAAACTTTGCGAACCAAGTATGTAAAAATATGCCATAGACGCAGTGCGGTTGTCCCTTACTCTGTGGCGGCTTTCGACGGCACTCGGCGAACGGATCACCCATATAGCCGGGACGACAGCTGCACTCAGGTGTGTGACTCGAGACACGACAGTCGGCATTGGCGCCGCAGTGTCCGGGGCACGGGTCGACACACTTCTGGCCGACGCAGGCCTGATAGCTGGGACAGTCGGAGCTGACCACGCAGTCGGGTCGACAGTTGGGTGGGCTCCCTCGGTATCCCGGCTGGCACGTGCAGATCGGACGGTCGCCAGCATCTTTGCAGGTGGAGTACGGGCCGCACGGGCTCGGCTGGCACGGATCTGTCACGACCAACTCCGTTTCTGGAAAGGTGTGCATAGCATGCGGGACTCCGAAGCAAAAGCATTTAGGCTCACAAGACAAGCACTACACAGCAGACATTCCAAGACATATACCAAAGAGACAGCAAAAAGAGAAGACATATTTCAAAACGCAAAATGTAATAAGATTGTGATAGATATTTCGAAGCATATGAATGAAACGGGAAGCTCAGCACTCCTCAACATGGTCAGCTTACGGGGCTTGATGACGCAGCGTGCGAAGTACGGGTTGCCCTGGTATCCGGTCTGACAGGTACACATAGGCTTGTGGTTGACGACCCGGCAGTCGGCGTTGATACTGCACACGCCTTCACACGGATCAACGCACTTCTGGCGCGCGCACGCCTTGCTCAGACTGCACTCGGAGTCGGTGACACACTCGGGCCGGCAGCCCTGAGTGGCGTCACCATGGTAGCCGGGCACGCATGAGCACACAGCGGCTCTTTGGCGAGCTGTGCACTGGGCGTTGGATCCGCATGGCGACGGAATACAGGGGTTCGTTGATGTCTCCTCTTGAGGTGTCGGCCCTACAGGAACGGTAATGCTTAGTAATGCTCCCACATAGTGGTGGATGCATGGTCAAGGCGAATGATGCTGTTTGAGATTTACATTTCACAAAATGTTTTAAATAACTTTTAATAGTTCTCAATATGCCGTACAAAGAAAAGATGGGTCACGTTTTGAACTAAGGCATCAACATGTTGCTTGCAATTTGAGCTTGATGCAGATGACGTTACTTTGTTGTAAGTAACATATCAGAGTGAACGTAAAGTTATGATGCACACTCTGTTTTGACAAGGTAACACCTAACTTCCTTTTCTTACTGGTGACTGGAACGATTCGGCAGAGTGAGAACGGATCTCCAGTGTATCCCTCCGGGCAGGAGCACATGGTGATGTGGTTCACCACCGAACAATCGGCGCCGCTGCCGCAGGGGCCCGGGCATGGGTTCACGCACTTCATGCGCGCGCAGTTCTTGTCCCGCGGGCAGTCGTCGTCTAGCACACACTCGGGCTTGCAGTTCTCGTATGGGTTGCCGAAGTAGTCGGGCAGGCACGTGCAGACGGGCAAGGCGTTGTTGTTGCGGCATTGGGCGTTGGCGCCGCACGGTGACGGGTAGCACGGGTCCGCCGGTGGAGGTGGGGTAGCTGCGGACGCGAGAACGCTCAGAATTGGTCCTAACCTTCGCAAAGGTGCTGATAGTTGAATTCAGACTATTAAAGAATAAACACAGTGCTTTCAAAATGGTTTTGTTGCATGAATCAGAATATGCTAGCTTTGATGCGAAGTGCATTTGGATCGCAATATCAAATCATAGTTGGAATCGCGGTAATTTAGTGAGCAACAAACATTATTGCTTGAACGAAAATATTTGAATTATATTAATGAAAGAGAAACGTACTGCGCCTGAGAGAGCACCCGGTGAATGGATCTCCCTCGTATCCGGTGCGGCAGCTGCAGACCGGGTTGTGGTTCCGCACTCGACAGTTGGTATTGACGCCGCACGAGCCCTTGCACGGGTCAGAGCAGTGCTGATCCATACAGGTCAGGGTCTTGGCGCAGTCAGAAGGCACCAGGCACTCTGGCCGGCAGTTGGGCGCTGCGCCGAAGTAGCCCTCCTTGCACGTGCACACGGCCTGGTCATTGTGCCTCTGGCACTGTGAGTACGGGCCGCACGGGCTCGGAAGACAGGGATTCACCTCGATGACAGGTTTCGGTGTAGTTTCTACAGAAGAGAGTAGGCAAGTTGTGGGTTAGTGTACTGCCTTTTTGTGGAACGATTGTATTTTAAAAGTGGTTTTCAATCATAACTTTAGAGTACTTAAATTATATTAATTTTTAATTTTTGGTCTAAAAGGGCTAAGCTCGGAATATTTTTACATCGACCACTTAAGTCTGAAATTTGCACCGTTACCGTTACGGTAACGGTTTCAACTGATGTTGACGTTGTCGGCGTCATTACGTACTCGGTATGGGACGGCATCCTTGGTTAGGATTGCCGGTGTAGCCCCGGACGCAGTGGCAGACGGGGTTGTGGCTCATGATCTTGCACTCTGCGTTGGGTCCGCACACTCCCGGACACGGGTCGACGCACTTCTGCAGCGCACACGCCTTGTCGTGCAAGCAGTCGTCGTTGGAGGTACACTCCGGACGACAGCCAACGATGGGGTTGCCTTGGTAGCCCGGGTGGCAGCTGCAGACGGGTACGCCGGCGTTGTCGCGGCACTGCGTGTTCGGGCCGCACGGCGACGGCTCACAAGGCTTGCGCTCAGGTTCGAACACGGTCGGAGCTGTGGGACGCGCTGTGAAAAACGCACATATCCCGCATGCATCAGAGATTGTAGTGGTAGAGAAAAGTTCAAACACACACACACACACACAGACACAAACATCAAATTTGTAGACAGTGCGACCTTAACATTGGCAGTTTGAGAGTGGCGTGATAAAATACACAAATTGAGAGAGAAATACTAGAGACAGCACAGGTATAAGATAATGGAGGTAATATGTCCAAATGTATATTTTTGCAAATCGAAAGCGATAAATTTGATAGTTGAAACCATTCATTGAATTATCCAAATGACTTGTGTGTACAACTGAGTTAATGCGAAAAGACAGGGAGGAGAAGTGCTCACGGGTGATAGGTCGTGGCGTGCAGGCGGTGAAGGGGTCGCCCTGGTAGCTGTCAGGACAGTAGCACATGGCCACATGGTCGTGGACACGGCACAACGCCGACGGCGCGCAGATGCCCTCGCACGGATCGATGCACTTGTTGTTCTCGCAGACCTTGTTGCGCGGACACTCGGCGTGCGAGACGCACTCGGGCCGGCAGCCGGTGTATGGGTTACCGTAGAAGTCGGTCAGGCACGAGCAGACGGCCAGGCCGTTGTGCTCGCGACACTGCGCGTTCGGCCCGCACACGCCTGGGTAGCAGATGGCCTTGACAGGCGCCGGAGTCGCTAAAAACAGACAGGACGCTGTTAGCGTCAGTCCTGCCTACGACTAAAAACGGTTTGTTTTATTTTATGTTTATACATATATGCTTCTGGGGTGGCATTGTTGAAAAACATGTCCTGGAAAATAGGATCAAACCGGACAATGACCTGACGAGCTAGCACTCTGGAGCGAAAATCGATGGACCTCTGTCACGAGAAACTCTCGAAGAACGAACCTATGGAAAATCAACCCGACGCTGCTGCGGGCGGTAGAACTGATCACTCACTGACGGGAATGGCGGTGCAGCCCTGGAAGGGGTCGCCCTGGTACCGGGTGATGCATGAGCAGATGGGGACGTGGCTCCTGACGCGACACTCTGCGTTGTTGCCGCACTGGTCGGCGCACGGGTCGCGACACTTGTAGCCAACGCAGGCCAGGTGGCTGGGGCAGTCGGCGCTGACAACACACTCTGGCCGGCAGTTGGGCGGGCTCCCCTGGTAGTCCTTGTGGCACGTGCAGGCGGCGCGGCCGCCGTGCTTGCGACACTCAGCGTTGGAACCGCACGGGCTCGGTGTACACGGACTGGTCACCTTCTCCGTGACTAAAACACAGGGTCGGAGTGCGCATGCAATGAGGGACATGCCAGAGACACAGTTCAAACTTTCAATTTCGTGCGAAATATATAATTTCATGCGAAATAAATACAGTTAAGAATGCAAGAAGAGAGATACAAGGCACAGGTGCATGGTGAATGGGTGAAGAGACACATACAGCTTTCCGAGAACCCATTTTCGGTTTCTACAGACAGGAAGTCATATAAGAGGCATGCATACCGGGCTGTGGTGAGCAGCGCACGTATGGGTCGCCATTGTAGCCGCGCTGACATGAGCACTCGGGCGCGTGGTTGACCACGCGACAGTCGGCATTGGCGCCGCACGAGCCCGGGCACGGGTCGATGCACTTCTGGTTGCTGCAGGCCTTGTTGAGCGTGCAGTCTGTGTGCGTGACGCACTCCGGCCGGCATCCGTACAGCGCGTTACCGAAGTAGCCCGGCAGACAGGCGCACACGGGCACACCCTGTCGCTCCGAACACTGGGCGTTGTCACCGCACGGTGATGGCTGACACGGGCTGACGTCGATGTCGGGTGTCTGAGTCGGGGCCGCTGCGGAGGTGGGGTTCAACGGGTAAGGTCACAGGCTATGAAATGGGGAGGAGAAATAGCGTGCAATATGTCACATCATGCAAATTTCAGGCAGCATTCATGATAAAAATTGGTAAAGATTGACAGAAGATAGAAAAGTCCTTACGCGTGATCGGCTTGGGTTTGCACATGTCGAACGGATCTCCCATGTATCCCTCCGGGCAGGTGCAGGAGGTGATGTGGTTGACCACGCGGCACTCGGCATCCTGGCCGCAGGGATCCGGACACAGGTTCACGCACTTGTTGCGATAGCAGTTCTTATTGCGGGAACAGTCTATGTCCACCACGCACTCAGGCTTGCAGGAGACCCAAGGGTTGCCGAAGTACTCGGGCAAGCACTTGCAGTCCGCACGTCCGTCGTCGTCGTCCGAGCACTCGGCGTTGGCGCCGCACGGTGATGGGTAGCACGGGTTTCGGGGCCTCGGCGGCAGGGCTAAAAGGGGGTGACCTCGTCAGGAAATAGCTCAATGTTACTAAATGCAAATACAAAATGGTCATTTAATGTAAGCTTTTTCGGAAAGAAGTGGCAATGAAATAGCAAAAGAGTTATATCGGTTCGTACTTGGCCTGAGGGCGCAGCCGGTGAATGGGTCTCCTTCGTAACCGGCGACGCAAGTGCACACCGCGTTGTGGTTGTACACCTGGCACTTGGTGTTGAGGCCGCACGAGCCCTTGCACGGGTCCATGCAGTGCTGGTCGATGCAGGTCAGATAGTTGGCGCAGTCGGAGGCCACCAGGCACTCAGGCCGGCAGTTGGGCGCTGAACCGAAGTAGCCCTCGATGCAAGAGCACACGGCCTGTCCGTGGAGGTTATGGCACCGCGAGTTTGGGCCGCACGGGCTCTGGAGACATGGGTTCGCCTCGATGACCGGCTTCGGCGTGGTCTCTATAGATGCAGCAAAATAGGGAGGGATCGTCAGGAGAGAGGTATTGGTGGCAACAATCAGAGTATTGCATTCCAGCTTTTTTACTGTATACGTTGTGTTATTTCTGATTATGTAAATGGACATTGGTAGCTTAAATTTGGGTCATGAAAGAAAATACAAAAGACGTATTGATGGTCAAAAACGATCTAATCTCCTACTCAAGGGCGTAGCTCCTCCAGAAAAGTTTCGGGGTGGGGGGCTGAGCTGGGAAAATTCGCTTAAAGTACCATCAAAATCCACAAAATACAGATTTCTCCACGGATTCGACCCACTTCCTCGTCCAAGTTGGGGGGGGCTGAAGGCAAGTTGGGGGGGGGGGCTGAAGCCCCCAACTGAATAGGAAACTACACCCCTGCTCCTACTCTTTGTTTATAACCAGTTCTGCGCTTCATTTTAGCGACGAAATGTAACACTGATAGTGCCATAATCCGCGTGAGCACTGTTGCTACGTACTAGGAACGGGGCGACATCCTTGGTTGGGGTTGCCGGTGTATCCCGAAATGCAGTAGCAGATCGGGTTGTGGCTCATGATCTTGCACTCTGCGTTGGGTCCGCACACTCCAGGACACGGGTTGACACACTTCTGCAGCGCACACGCCTTGTCGTGCAAGCAGTCGTCGTTGGAGGTACACTCCGGACGACAGCCGACGATGGGATTGCCTTGGTAGTCGGAAAGACAGCTACAGACTCCCACACCGTTCTTGCTGCTGCACTTGGTGTTCGGGCCGCACGGTGACGGCTCGCACGGGTCACGCTCCACTACCACAGTCGCCGTCGGACGCGCTAGAAACATGACATTTGCATTGGGCATGCAGCAGTGGACAGAGAAACGTGCAGAACCTGTTCTCACCGTGCTAAAAGTTGGTACAATAGAAATGCAGCATGCAGTCTTTTCTATTTGTCGATAGATTTATAAAGAGAAGTATTCATTTCAAGAAATAGAAAACATAGAACACACTTGACCGATAGGTTGCATGGAAGAAAGACATTTTTCTGACAGTACATCACAAGTGCATTTAGAAGCCACCTTGGGCGTGCGTCATGCTCACGGGTGATAGGTCGTGGCGTGCAGGCGGTGAAGGGGTCGCCCCGGTAGCCGTCAGGACAGTAGCACATGGCCACATGGTCGTGGACACGGCACAACGCCGATGGCGCGCAGATGCCCTCGCACGGGTTGATGCACTTGTTGTTCTCGCAGGCCTTGTTACGCGAGCATTCGGCGTGCGAGACGCACTCGGGCTTGCACTGCACATACGGGTTCCCGAAGTAGCCAGCCAGGCACTTGCAGATGGCTATGCCGCCCTTTTCGGTGCAGCGCGCGTTGTAGGCGCACACGCCTTGGTAGCAGACGGCCTTGGGTGGCGGCGGGAGCGCTGGAATACGACACAGTTGCGCTGCTGTTGGACCTGGTGGGGTTTCTGAAGAGGGCGGACCTATCACTAACCAGCACTCGTTGTCCTCTACCCTGGTTTAATGCCTTTTCCCTGTCGGACGAGGTACTAATGGGCTTTCGCTTGTTACAGGTATGCTGGAACAAGAAGTGGTAACTGCGTTTGTGGAACTCAGCATCTGACATTGCTGGTGTCTCGAGCAGCAAGTAGGCGACGCCACGAAACATCAAGGACAATGACAGTGATAAACGTTGGGGGAGAATCTGATTCAGACCAACCAGGCCGGAACTAAGACATTCGAGCGATGAACTTAAAGTTGTACCGATTGATGATGCGATATTTACTGAGCACAGTTTGCGGCACTGTGCCTTCCACTGGGCGAAGCGGACTTGATGGAAGTGCAGCGTTAATACAGCAGCAAAGCCGAGCGGTCCCAAAATGCTCTGCTGCGGCGGCCCCACGCTGCCGTCTACACACCGGCGAAGCGTCAGTCTGCAAGCCAGTGCAAGTGGAGTTTCGCCGGATCAGAAGCTTTAGATGGATTACAGCAGAGCTGTTACGGCGCACCAAGTCCTGGTGAGTACGCATTACCTGCTACTGTTGTGTTATGTGGCATCTGTTCCCTACGACTGCGGACGTATGGAAACACTCGGCTGCAGCTGCGGTTGATAGCGCTTCCTGAGCAATTAAGAGCCATAATCGAAGCCAGTTCATACCGCCTTTCATGTTCCTAGGTTAGCATCACTATCGTGTCAGGCGGCAGCACTCTGCTCCGCACAGCACTGACAGGCAGCATTGCACACTCTTAGCACAACCCATCACCACAGAACCGCCGAGCCAGCCACCTTGTCAGCTTTCGCTGTTTGTTATCCATGGGGCAACGCATGGATGGTCTGAAGCAAATATATATTTATTAAAAGTACAATATGCTTTAATTATGCTGAACATTTTATGGTAAATAGTTTACAGCAATGTATCACTTCCTGCAAAATTTTCTTCAATAGTCTTTTGAAAAAGCTATTAATTTGTCGAAAGCACGCAATTTTACCCCCCGTTCCCTGATGGATACTGCCACGGAATTTCACCGAACGATTCTTGACATGGATCACATGGTTAGTGCTCACTGCTCAGAAACCTGCGCAATGTAGCATTCCATTAATCACATGCCTCTGAACTAGTCCAGCAAGTGTTTGTTGGAACTTCCCCTGCTGCGATTGGCTGCTGGCGGCTGGCGGCGGGTTAGTTCAGCTCGCCCGCGGGCGGCGCGGTACTCACTTTGCGGTCGCGGCGTGCACTGCGTGAACGGGTCGCCGGTGTAGCCGCGCGGGCAGCTGCAGATCGGGTTGTGGTTGCGCACCAAGCAGTCGGCGCCGACGCCGCAGGTGCCGGGGCACGGGTCGCGGCACTTCTGTCCGATGCAGGCCTGGTCGGCTCGGCAGTCCTGGTGGACGACGCACTCGGGCCGGCAGTTGGGTGGCCGGTCGATGAAGCCCGGCAGACACGTGCAGACGGCCCTCCCGCCGGCTACGCTGCAGTGCGAGTTGGCGCCGCACTGGTTCGGCCTACACGGGTTGACCGGCTCGACAGGTGTCACTGGAGACACGCGGAGACATGCCGGTCAGAGCACGAACACTGCTAACTTCCTTTGTGTGCGGATTCTTTGGCGACTGGCTAACCGGATTCTCGTGTTTAACAATATTCTCAAAATGTATATGCAGTTGCTTTGAGCATCACGTGCACAGCTAGTCGGTAGTGCAACGTTTTTCCTAGAAACGTCTATTCCACTGATTAAAGCAGAGCGATAGCGTGTTTATATGCACTCCTCACCAGGCTGCGGTTGGCAGGCCAGGTACGGGTTGCCTTCGAATCCGTTGATGCAGTAGCACTCCGGCACGTGGTTCTGCACGCGGCAGTCGGCGTTGATGCCGCACGTGCCCGGGCACGGGTCGACACACTTGAAGCGGATGCAGGCCAGCTGCGGCGCGCACTCGTACGGCGTCTCGCACTCGCGGCGGCAGCCCAGAGTCGGGTCACCCTGCACAGGATCAATGGTAACGTCAGAGGCCAGCGGCATCGTGCGCCAATACGCAAACAGGAAAACCATGCAGGAAACACATGTTTACTAGCCCATAGCAAAACGAGTCGACTTTATTGTACTGGTTTTTGATCAAGTAATGAATCCACAGTAACTCTGTGTACAGGGTGTGATGGTGCACCCATCTCTCTGTTTCTCTCCCCGTGCGTTGTGGCGACACTCACCTGGTAGCCGGACAGGCAGGAGCAGACGGCACGCCCGCCGGCCTCCCTGCACTCGGTGTTGCGGCCGCACGGGCCCGGTTGGCACGGGTTCATGGCGACGATTGGCGGGTCCGGGCCCGGCAGAGGATTGCGTGGCGCTGGAATGGCACTCGGTCAGAACAGCAGCGTCGGCCGCAGCCGCTCTCAACGCGCAGCGGTGAGCTTAGCAGCTTTACGCTAAATTGAGTATATATGTGAAAATACAATTTAAAGCGAGATAAATTACCACCCCGTCATCTTTCTGAGCTACGTGTTGGCCTTTAATGAAAGAACATTCTTATAATGCAATGCATCGCACGTAGACAAGCGAATCGACTCATGGGTGTTCGCATGTCGAGAGGTAGTGATTTTCTTCTACTTACGCGTGACTGGCTTCAGTCGGCAGGAGACAAAAGCGTCTCCCTCGTATCCCTCGGGGCAGTAGCAGTTGGGCACATGGTTGACCACGTTGCACTCGGCGTTGGAGCCGCACAAGCCCGGGCACGGGTCGAGGCACTTGTTGCGGAAGCAGGCCTTGTCGCGGTAACACTCCGAGTTGCGAATGCACTCGGGCTTGCACTGGACGTACGGGTTACCGAAGTAGTCGTCGCGGCACGTACAGACGCCGTTGAAGCAGTCGGCGTTGGCGCCGCACGGGCTCGGCGAGCACGGATCGCGTGGCTTCGGCTTCTCGGTGACCGGGAATGGCCGGCAGCGCACGAACGGGTCGCCGGTGTGGGTGCGCGGGCAGCTGCAGATCGGGATGTGGTTGACCACCTCGCAGTTGGCACCGACACCACAGACGCCCTGGCACGGGTCGCCGCAGCGCTGGCCCAGGCATGCCTGGTGCGTGCGGCAGTCCGAGCTAATGACGCATTCGGGCTTGCAGTTGGGCGTCGAGCCAAAGAAGCCGGGTCTGCACGAACACACGGCCCGCGTGCCCATCTCCTTGCACTCGGAGAACGGTCCGCAGGGAGTCGGCTGGCACGGGTAGATGGGCGTAACTGGCGTCGACGGCACCGGCCGACAGTACGTGTACGGGTCGCCCGTGTAACGCTCCTGACAGCGGCACTGCGGCCGGTGGTTGATGGTATTGCAGATGGCGTTGACGCCGCACAGGCCGGGACATGGGTCGACGCAGGTCAGCTGCTCCGAGCACGCCCGGTTCGACGCGCACTCAGATGACACGACGCACTCGGGCTGGCAGCTGACCAGTGGGTTGCCGTAGTAGTTCTTGATGCAGGAGCAGATCGGGTAGCCATTGGAGACATTGCAATCGGCGTTAACGCCGCACGGGGACGGCCTGCACGGCTCGAATGGCGTCACCGGCCTCGCAGGCGTCACCGCTGCCGAACGCAGACGGGGCGGGTCAGAGGGGGTTTTGGCGGGTCAGAAGGGGTCTGGGCGGGTCTCTAAGGACATTTGAACCTTGCGGTTCTATTACGCACGTAACTCAAATTCTAAAACCTGTTAACTATTTTCATGCATTATTTTAAATTGCGCCTACTTTTAGCAGTCGTTTAACTGTTGCTGTGCCTCGTTAATGAACACTTACGGCGCGGTCGGCAGATGAGGGTCGGGTCTCCGCTGTATGCCTCCGGGCAGGAGCAGACGGGCCGGTGGCTGACCACCTGGCAGTCGGCGCCGACACCGCAGGCGCCCTCGCACGGGTCGCGGCAGTCGCGGTTCATGCAGGCCTGGTGCGGCGGGCAGGCTGAGTTGCTGGTGCAGCCAACCGCGTAGCACGGCGTCAGCGGCGGGCTGCCCTGGAAGCCGTCGCGGCACGAGCAGACGACGCGGAAGCCGGTGCTGCGACACTCGGCGTTGGGGCCGCACGGGGACGGCACACACGGCTGTACCTGCTGATCCGTAGGCACTGCAGCACGCCCAGACCGGGGTGTCAGACACGCGTCAGCCAAGGGAGGCAACGGCCATTGCCACTATATGGACACGTAGTAAACCTACACCCATCGTCGTAGTGAATCATTTCTTATCAGTAAAAATGCGTAAGAAAAGTACAACATGAATTCAAAAGTGATTTAATATAACAGAAACGTAAGACTGATCCAAGGCCAGGACTAATTTGTAAATATCTAGGTAGGTTAAAAATTAAATTGCCAGAAGAGGTAAATTTTTAACTTAAGCTTGAAGAAGCCAGTTTTCTCACCTGGTGGCCGAGTGATAGCCTGGACAGTGCACTGTGTCATCGGGTCTCCGGTGTAGCCGACTGGGCACGTGCACATGGGCGCGTGGTTCACCACGAAGCACTCGGCGTTGATGCCGCAGCTTCCCGGACACGGGTCGCGGCACTTCTGGCCGATGCAGGCCTTCTGCAGCTGGCAGCCGGCGTCGCTGGAGCATTCTGGCTGGCAGAGCACCAGCGGGTTGCCGCGGTAGCCGGGCGGGCACGAGCATACGGGCCGCTGGGCGTTGGACTGGCAGCTGGCACCCTGGCCGCACGGGGACGGTACGCACGGGTTGTACGGCCGCGACGACGGCCGCTCGGTCACCGGCCGCTGCACGCACTGCGTGAACGGGTCGCCGGTGTAGCCGCGCGGGCAGCTGCAGATCGGGTTGTGGTTGACCACCTCGCAGTTGGCGCCGACGCCGCACGTGCCGATGCACGGGTTGCCGCAGTTGTTACGGGTACAGGCCAGGTTGGCGGAGCACTCGGCGTTGACGAGACACTCGGGCCGGCAGCCGTCCTTCTCGGTGTAGAATTGGCCGGGCGGACAGGAGCCGGGCAGCGGGCGCGGCTCAGCTGGCTCCGTCGGACCGGTCACCGCTGCAGGCAGGCGGCACAAACGCAGCCCGTCAGCCACCGTCGCGCAGCAACGCCGGGGACAGCGCACTGACACGTTTACTGAAGGGATAAACTATATACTTCTTTTTATCACTAAGTTATATTGCTATATAAAAAAACTAACCATTATCAGGCATGAGCTTGATTATGCGTGACAGTCAACGGCGGATGCGACAATCACAATGGCGTCTCACTGTGTTGAGCAACAGCAGAATGAAACCCGGGTGACTCACGCTGCAGGATGCACTGCTGGTAGGCGTTGCCGATGTAGCCGGCCGGGCAGGCGCAGACGGCCCGGTGGCGGACCACGTCGCAGACGGCGGCTACGCCGCAGGCGCCCTCACACGGGTCGACACACTTGTTGAAGATGCAGGCGAGGTGGGTGGCGCAGTCGTCGCTGACGCGGCACTCCTCGCGGCAGCCGGTCTGCGGCGAGCCGAGCAGGCCCGGCAGGCAGGTGCACAGTGGCCGGCCGTTGACCGGCGTGCACACCGTCTGCGCACCGCACGGGCTCGGCACGCACGGATCCGGCTTGCCCTTTGGCGGCCGAACTGAAACATGCGTGCGCCATGCTGACCCATGCGTACGGCGACCGGCGGCGGTCCCATGCGGCGCCACTACCCGGAGACAGGCAGACGGAGACAGACGGGCAGGCAGGCGCCCGGGTGCGGTCTGGGGTGGTGCGGAGCGTGAGGTGCCGCTACAAAGGCAGACCCGACTATCGGGATGTCAACGCAGCCAGAAGCGGCAGTAAAGCCTGATTTAGAGCTGGCAAGAGCCGATCTAAACCAGACGCCAAATGTGTAAAGTGACTGACTCCAGACCGCACCCATGCAGGCAAACACTGGGAAGAGACCGCGGTCGGAGCACGACATCGAATAGGAAGCAGAAGAGCTAACAGTGCACACGTGTGACGGAGTCCACTCGCCGAAGACATGGCGCTGGCGCAGTCATGCGCATCACAGGCATGCTGGCACGGGCCGCGCGGGAAGGCCGCGAGACCCGTGCCCGTCAGAGTCCACAATACAGTTCAGCGACACACAAATGCAAGATCCGGCCCCCTACGCTGACTGCAGCCTGACAGTGCCTCCGACACGGCACACTAGGGTGCCGCGGGGGGGGGGGGCAGTCAGGGAGAAGGGAGGGAGTCTGAGCGGGCGGGCCATGCTCACTGCCGCTGGGTGCCGGAGTCGGGTGCAGTGGGGCGTCTCTTCTCTCCTCTCCTCCTCCTCCTCTCCTCTGCCTCCGCCCGAGCAGCCAGACCTCAGTCCGCATGCCAAGCCACCGACCGGCGTTACCTGATATATGTCTCTCGCGGTTCTGTGTCTGGCAGTCTGCACGGCCTCACCGCGACGCTCCCTGATGTCGGTTGTTGACGCTCGCGGTGTCAGGTGTCGTGTCGGCGCCGGCGTCGTCGGTGTCGGTTTCGCAGGTCGGCGAGGTGGTTGGGTAGGGTAGGCTAGGGATGGTGCGAGTGACAATACGACAGTACGGGAGATACAATACACAAGGACATACATACCACGCGTGGCGCGATTGACGCCATCTCACGCTGCGGCGATACAGCCGTCAGGCCGCCAGCTCACCGTTCCACGTACCTGTGGCCACCTCCTGGCAGAGCGTCAGCGGGTCTCCAGTGTAGCCGCGAGCGCAGCTGCAGATCGGGCCATGGTTCACCACCTTGCACTCGGCGTGGATACCGCACGCGCCGGCGCACGCGTCGACGCACTTCTGCGCGACGCACGTCTGCGTGGCCGAGCAGTCCTGGTGAACCTCGCACTCTGGCCGGCAGCCGAGTGGGCTGGTTGGGTTGCCGATCAGACCAGGCTCGCAGCTGCAGCTGTACTCGCCGTCCGGTCGGGCGGTACAGATGGCGCGCGAGCCGCACGGGTTCGGCTGGCACGGGTTGCGCGGCCGGCACCCGGTCACTGGGTCGCCCGTGTAGCCTGGGAGGCACGAGCACACCGGCCGGTTGTTGACCACATCGCACTCGGCGTTGGGTCCGCATTCGCCGGGGCCGCACTCGGCGACCACCAGCGCCTGGCAGCGCCGGTACGGGTCGCCGACCGTGCCCCCGGGGCAGTAGCAGGTCGGGTTGCGCGAGGCGTCGCAGCGGGCGCCGCCGCCGCACGGGTTCGGGTTGCACGGGTCACGCGGCGGCGAGCAGCCGCGGATCGTGTTCGGGTTGCCGAAGAAGCTCGTCTTGCACGTGCAGCGGTGGAAACCGTTCACAAGGTTGCAGTTGGTGTTGGGTCCGCAGGGGGACGGGTCGCACGCGCTGCGGATCGGGGTGCAGCGCGTGGCTGGTGGGTTGCCCGTGAAGCCCGGCAGGCAGAAGCACACGGACTCGTCGTCCACCTCGCGGCAGCCGGCGTTGGCGCCGCAGTCGAAACCAACGCAGTCGTTGCCGTCCGGCACTGCCGAACGAAACGGTGAGTGTGAACCAGTGCCGTGAAAACGGTCATCAGCAAAGCGACCCATGGTCACGTCAATTTAGATGACAAGTGATAATAACTGCCTATTGGATGCATGTCCAGGTTCGTCACTGTTGACAAGTGCTACTCTGACCGATGGTACTTACTGCACTTGACGAAGGGGTTTCCGGTGAGTCCCTTGGGGCAGGAGCAGATGGGGTTGCCCTGGTCGTCCTCGCAGATGGCTCCCAGACCGCACGGGCCCGGGTCGCACGGTTTGTACGGCACTGCGGAGAGGCACGACGTGTATCAGTCACTCGATGTCATTCTGGAGGACATTGTGATAGACCGGCGCTAAAGTCACCAGGTGGGCTTCTATTGGATTGGCTGAACGAAACGCTGTGGTGCAATATGTTGACTGTCAGTCAAGCACGCAAACGGCTTCAGTGAAATAATCGGCCGCATCTCGCTGTATCTGTCACTGTGTGTAGTGTATATTCTTGACGGTTGGCCATGCCGTGACCTGTGCGTTGTGAATGTGCAGCGCTCTGGAGCCAAACTTGGTGCTACTCACCCTGGCAGCTGACGGCCGGGTTACCCTGGTAGCCGGGCGGACACTGGCAGACGGCGCGGTGCGCGGTCACGTCACAGATGGCGTTGGTGCCGCACTGGCACGGGTCCTCGCAGTGGCCGTTGATGCACGCCTTGGAGCTGGGACACTCGCGGTCGGCGCGGCAGCCGAGCGCTGTGGAAATGGGACGCTCAGCGCACAGGCACGCACGAGCGACGGAGCGGCGCAGAGCCAACGGAGCTGGGTCATAGCCGCGGATTGGCGAGCTGGGGTTATTTGCCGAGCCGGGGTCAGCGACGCATCCGGTTACTGGTTACGTGCTATTGCGATCAGGGCAATCGTTCATGTGCATGGCGATTGTTAAAGTCCGGGCTCATGTTATCATTTCTGTTAGGTATGTTAAAAATACAACAGTATGCACATCCAGCTGCTGTTACAACAGTCAGTACAAATTAATATGGACATGAGTAGTTTCGATGAACATTCACACCAACCAACCCGATTTTATCACATATATGCGTACATTCCCTATCGAACTCTCGTCTCAAGGTCTGTCAAAAGTGGTGTCAAGAAGACATAGGTAGTTAGAGAAGGCCTGTTGAACTGAACCCTCCCCAACCGGTCCTTCCGGTTCTTCTTACTATTAGGGGCGTAACAACGGCTCTTGGGGTCCCCGGTCTGTCCGGGTGGACACGTGCACGTGGCCACGTGCTGCCGCGTGGCGCACCGCGCCGTAGCGCTGCACGGGTTCTCCACGAGACAGGGATCCATGCACTGTCTGTTAATGCAGGCCCTGTCGGTCGGGCAGTCGGTGGCCGCCACACACTGCACACCGCCGTCCACTGGAAGGGCGCCGGCCGACCGGTTAGCTCTCGATTGGACACACTCCAGAGCAGAGGCGAGAGCGCAATGAAAAGTGCTACCAATTTCATCCTAGACACGTAATGTCCTCTTAGGCAATGCGATAACCAGTCGCCTGTGTGCGCCTTTTATTGCGTGAATAGAGGTCCTTCTGATATTATTGCAACCAAGTTTGTTTGCAATTTTGTAGCACGTTTTCGTCGTTTCAGCTCTGCTCGCGGGGCGTCGGTCAGTTGTGACAGAAATGGGCAAGTTTTTACAGAATAAGCGGCGTGGTGAGAGGCGACTATCCAAGTGACGGTTAGAGGGGCAGAAACACTAACGTCGTAAAACTGCTGGCGCTACTAGACGACATTAGGAAAGAGAGATAGACGCGGCAAGACAGCTATATACACTGGGCGATATATTCACAGCGGTTTAGGAAGCATGAAGCAGACATCACTTCATCCTGTGAAGCTTGAGCAAGGTGGACGGACACGATAGACAAAGCCGATCAAGGAAGGCCATTGAAGAAGGGACAACTACCTATATTAGTATACAACAAGTTAGCGAGGGACAGACGCAAAGAAGGGAGCGTTGAGCTCAGCTTTTCATGAAAGAAGTCACAGCGTTTGGTTCAGCTGGAGGTCGGACGATTGGGTGACTTGTCTTTGCGAGTCTCCCCGCGTCTCTACACGTGCTGGGCTGCTCACGTTTCAGGCAGTCGGGCCCGCCGAAGCCCTCTTTACAGACGCAGCGCGGCGTGTTATTCTCGGTGACGCAGCGCTGGGTGGCCTCGCAAAGCACCTCCGGGCACGGGTCGACGCAGAAGACGCCGGCGCAGCGCAGGTTAGACGGGCAGGGCGTGTTGCCGCGGCAGGTCACTGAGCGGCAGCACGGGGTTAGTGGTCAGTCGCGCCACACTCCGACGACGCGCGTTAGTGGTCAGCCGCGCCACACTCCGACGACGCGCGGCGCCGCACAGGCCGGCCGGGGGCACTCGACCTCGAGCGCAGCGCCCGACTGCCGGGCCTGTGCCGCACCGCCGTGTGTGAGTACCAGGGGCGGGTATTAGGACTGGTTAGAGGTGTGAGTCGGGGCCGCGGATGGGACGTGATTTTCCGTCTGTTTTGTCATCCTCTCTCAGGTCAGTCAAAACCACAACCGTCGGACCACAGTCAACCCAGCATGCGTTTCTAGTTGCTACACTACCGTCATGCAAAGCACAGCTCCGGCACGCTCCATCGCCATCTAAAAACCGGTAAACGTTGGCTACTAAGGCTCAATGCACGGCAAACAGCAAAATATAATTTGCTCCAACAAGGAACATCAGCCAGAAGAAAGGCAAGCAGGCAAGAGGCTGCATATGCTCATACCAAAAGTACTGCAAAGTAAAACACATTTATGCTAAATCGGCAGATGCTGTTTTACCACAAAATAATAGAAACAGTGCACTTTATCATGATGCTCCATCTGCTATTGAATGCAAGGAAAACGACAGACAAGACAGCGATAGACAGAGAAGAAGGCGTCTGCGAGTCTGCTTACTATTGGCGCATTCCACCTTGGGGTCGCCCTTGAGCCCCGAGGGACAGTAGCAGACTGCCTCGTGGTACTCGGCGCGGCACTGGGCGCCTCGGCCGCACTGAGTCAGCGTGCACGGGTCCACGCACCGGCCGTACATGCACGTCTTTGTGTTCGTGCAATCGTACATGGTCTTACAGACGTCGCGAGGACCGGCTGGTGTGGGGACAGAGGTCAGGTCAGGTCAGGTCGGGCGAGGCTGGCACGAGGGGATACACTTCACGGCAGTTGTTGAAGAAATCAAACGGTCTCAAGACAGATGCATATAGATGCCTGAAGTGTTATCTGAAGTCACCGTCTTGGAAACATAATCTCAAGCGTGACCCGTTAGCTTGAAGCTGCTGAATCGGCGTTACATCGTTGCTCGTCGAAGCATCTGCAGATGGCTTACCATGGCTTATCACTGTCTGTAAAGAGTTAAGGCACAGTACGCGGAAGGCGACATCATCATACCGATCCTGTTACCCGTCGCTTTGCTGCAGCGCTGCCGCTGGGTCGCTGCAGGCTCTGGGTACTCACGCTTGACACACTCGATCTGCGCGTTTCCGGTGTAGCCGAGCTCGCAGACGCAGAACACCTTGTGGTTGGTCGGTCGACAGAAGGCGTTGGCGCCGCACGGCCGCAGGTCGCACGGGTTCACGCAGACGCCTTGGTGGCACGTCTCGGAGCGCGCGCACTCGGCGTCGCCGGCACAGCGGGGCCGCGGTGGGGGCACTGCGCGGCACCGACACGGTAGGGTGTCAGCGGGCTGAACACAGGGGGTCTGTCGCCAGTCAGCCGGGCGCGTGAGGCATGCTGCGCCTGAGGCTCTCCTGTCTCCACAGAGAATCGTATGTTTACTGGCGCCTACTGGGCGGGGAAATGACACTGCAGGAATGCAGCAGTAAAGGTACTTTCGGAACTTAGGACGCTCCTGAAAACACTGCATGCGCTATCGAATGCGACGTGATATATGCGCTATTAAACACAATGCTGTTGTTAATGACTGTTTATGAGAACCACAAAGTGACGTCGTGGTGGTGGATCTCTACTACAAGCTGCAATGCGGCGCGTGCCCGTTTATGTGTTCACAGGTGCGAGTGAGCACGTTCAGAAGTGGGATTTATCGCTGTTGCTGCGTGCGTGCCCGAGACACGGCGTCCTCGGCAAGTCACGCCGTCGCCATGCGTTCTGCTCTCCTCGAGAAGACCTGCCTCCAGTAGCGGACCACGATGCTGGACGAACCACGACAGACAGAAGAGAGCACGTCTCCTTAGCTGCAGCTAACAGGGCGGCAGCGGCCAGAACCGCCCACCGTCCACTACAGACAGGCACCCGTCCAGGCAGCAGGCACCCGTCCAGGCAGCAGGCAAGACACATGCCTAGACGTGACAGGACAACACACCCAAACATTCCGTGCCGGAGCGGCGACAGAATGAAGCTGTGGGACGAGCGTCCCGCAGCGGAGAACCAGAGCTGAAGAGCACAGCGTGCCACAGTGGAGATAGAGAGAGAGAGAGATAACCATAGTGGGCGGGACACAGCGTCCCGACAGCGGAGGAAGACGGCGTCCGGGGCGGTGCGTCAGGCGTCGGGTGCGTCAGTGCGTCAGGCTGTCACCGCAGGCGGTTAGCGGGCGAGGTAGTCACGTGCAGCGTACCTGCGTCACAACGCTCGGAGGGCTCGCCGGCGAACCCGTCCGGACACGAGCATATGGCCCGGTGGTTGATGACGTCACAGTTGGCGCTCAGGCCGCACGGGGCCGGGACGGCGAAGCAGGGACTGCGGCACCGGCTGTCGAGGCACGCCTCGCTTAGCCGGCATTGGTCGTCGCCGCTGCACAGGCCCGGAACTGCCGGCGGCCAGCCCAGATATCAGAAACCCAGTCCAGTCTCGCTCGCGTCAACCGAGTCAAAGCGTCGCGGCAAACTATATCGCGTCACGTTACGTCATGTTACGCTACGGTACTCTTCCTGCAGCCAAGCCAGTCGCCGCAAGTGCGACGACCGGCTAGGTAACAACGCTAGGCGATAACAACGCTTGAATCGGGTATAATCGGAGACGGTACAGCGCCGGGAAGGCCGCGTGACAGAGAGAGTCGAAGGAGCGGTGCTTACTGCGCGTGCACTGTCTCTCCGGGTCGCCGGTGTATCCGTCCGGACAGACGCAGCGGTCCTCTCGGCAGACGGCGTCCAGGCCGCAGACGTTGCACGGCTGGCGGCACATCTGGCGCACGCAGCGCGTGCCGACCGCGCAGTCCCGGTCCGAACGGCATTGGGTCTGCACGCAGGCGCGCGCCGGGTCGCCGGTGAAGCCGGCCGGACAGGCGCATACGGGCCGCCGCTGCTGCACGCGGCACACGGCCGACGCCGGGCACGCGTCCTCTGTGCATGGGTTGGCGCAGACGCGCTCGATGCAAGAGAGGTCGGGCGGGCAGTCGGCGCTGCGCCGGCAGCTGGGCAGCGGCGCGCAGCCGGTGGCCGCGTCGCCGCCGTAGCCGGGTCGGCACTGGCACGTGGCCACGTGGTTCACGCCGCGGCATACGGCCGTCCGGTGGCACGGGTTGGCCGAGACCCGGCACGCGCTCACGCAGTCACCGCGGACGCACTCCTCTTGGAAGGCGCAGTCGGTGTTGCGCATGCATCCGGCTGCGGCGGGCAGAGGCGGGGGATTTTGGACGTCAGTGACGTCTCGGCTATGAATTCACCAAGCTGTGAGTTACGTTACTGTACTGATTTCTTCGAAAAACTTAATTATTTACTCATCCTTTCTTTGACAATGGCACACTTTACCGATGCGCGTTTTTGTCATATCAGAATGATATCTTGGTGATTTTTTTATTATATTTAAAAACAATTGATCTCGATGAAATCAGGACGAGCTTGCGATACTGGACTGGCATACGTTTTTTTGCGCGACTAAATGTGTAGTGTTAGTGAGCGCACCTGGCAGGCAGAGTAGCAGCGGGTTTCCGTGGTACCCGTCCTTGCAGCGGCACTGGGCCACATGGTTCTGATTGTAGCACACGGCGTTGGTGCCGCACGGGTCACCAACGTCACAGGGGAACTGGCAGTCGGCATCCACGCAGAACTGCGCGTCCGGGCAGTCCAAGTCGGCCAGACAACCCACTGGGCACGCGGGTCACACCAGGTCAGCTCAGGTCAGGCACAAGTCACAGGTCAACAGTCGCTTGTCATGTCATGTTGCAGCCAGTGTGGTTACAAGCTAGAGCAGTCATTCGTCAAAAATGACAGTTACTTTCCAGTAAAGGTTAAATATTAATCATCCAGACAACGTTGTAAGAAGCAGCCAATGGTATTGTGTGGCATGAGTGCAATGTAATTGTCCGTTAGCAGGTCGTCAGGTGTCCAGCAGCCGGCCGACCGCCTTTCCCGCGGCGCCCGTGTTACGTGTTCACCCCGAGTCAAACCCTACCGTCACCTTAGCTCGGTCTGTATCAGCCCCAGTCAGGCATGCACGGGTGGGCCGGTCGGGTGGGGGCGGTCGGCCGGCGGTCGGGCTTCTGTCGGACGCAGTCAGCGGCGGCGGCGGCGGAGGCTTACATTCGTCCAGGAGGCATTGTCTGCGCGCGTCGCCGTGCGAGCCGGGTGGACAGCGGCACTGCGGCCGATGTGCGCGCGTGTCGCACAGCGCGTTCGGCGCGCACATGTTATCGAAATCGCACGGGTTTTTACAGAGCGTGTCGTAGCAGACTTGGTTGTCGGGGCAGTCGAGGTCGGAGGCGCACGAGGGCGGCGCCGTGGGCCGCGGCGCCGGCGTCACAGGACGCTCTGTCGGGTCAGACAGGCAGACAGCAGGCGTAAGAGAGCGACGACAACGCAGCGCAGGCACACGCGAGCGGACGAGAGGCGAGCGAAGGTCAGTCCTCGCGGACGAGAGGCGAGCGAAGGTCAGTCCTCGCGACTGTCTCTGAAAAATCGCCGGCGTCAGACGCGGAAGAAGACGGCAGCGCTGCTCAAGACGAGATGGCGGCCCGGCGGGCCAGAGGCGGCTGAAGGTGCGTGCGGTTAGTATGGGTATAGCGGTCAGAGGACTGCCGGGTGGGGTGGGGCGGGGCGACGGTGTAGCTACCTTGCGGGGCACACCCGGTGCGCGGGTCTCCCATGTGACCGGGTGGGCACCTACAGAGCGGCCGGTGTCTGTGCACTGTGCAGACGGCGGCCGGGCCGCAGGGCTGCAGCGCGCGGCACGGCTCCCGGCAGACGGCCGACAGGCACGCCAGCGAGGAGGCGCAGTCCGAGTGGGAGCGGCACGGGGCGCCGGCGATGGCCGGGCTGGTGGTGGGGGCTGGGGTGGTAAGGATGGCGGGCCGGTCAGGAGGGGTCACGGTACTCTCAGTGGTCGCCGGTAAACCCTCGCCGGGAGGCACGCGACTCTCGACGACACCCGTCGATGTTATGTTCGTCCCGTACACCACGTCGACCGTTATATCAATGGTCACACGTGTCGCGTTCGGCGCAGCGGTCGAGGTTTGGTCTGTCGGCGCTGTGCTTGCCTCCGTCCCACCCTGGGTCTGCTGGGTGGTGGTTGTTGTTGTGTTTTCCTCTACCACGATGGGTAGCGTCACCGCCACCGCTGCCGTCTCGTTCACCAGATCCAGAGATGCGAGTTCGTCATCCCACTCCGGCAGCACCAGCACCACATTGGTGACGACACCACCGTCACCACCCCCGCTACTGGCCGGGTCAGTCGGCCGCAGGGCGTAGGCCGACTCACCCGCTCCAAGGAGTGGTGAAGTGAGCTCCGGCGATGGTGTCGAACCGCCGAGAGACGAGTTGTCGGCTGTGGTGATCAACTCGGGTAGAGGTGACGATGAGGTTCCAGTAGCAGTGGTTTGTGACATAACACCAGTAGGTGGTGTAGATGTGACGCCATCAGTTCCAGCAGCAGTGGTTTGTGACGTAGCATCAGCAGGTGGTGTAGACGTCACACCATCAATTCCAGTAGCAGTGGTTTGTGACGTAACGTCAGATGGGGGTGTAGATGTGACGCCATCCGTTCCAGTAGCAATGGTTTGTGATGTGACACCATCAGTTGCAGAAGTAGTGGTTTGTGACGTCACACTAGATGGTAAACCAGTTGTGACGCCATCAGTTCCAGTAGCAGTAGTTTGCGACGTCACACCAGATGGTAAAGCAGTTGTGACGCCATCAGTTCCAGTAGCAGTGGTTTGTGATGTGACGCCATCAGTTCCAGTAGCAGTGGTTTGTGACGTAACACCAGCAGGCGGAGTAGATGTGACGCCACCATTTGCAGTAGCAGTGGTCTGTGACGTCACACCAGTTGGTGGTGTAGATGTGACGCCATCAGTTCCAGTAGCAGTGGTTTGTGACGTAACACCAGATGGTGGTGTAGATGTGACGCCATCAGTTCTAGTAACAGTGGTTTGTGACGTCACACCAGTAGGTGGTGTAGATGTGACGCCATCAGTTCCAGTAGCAGTGGTTTGTGATGTCACACCAGCAGGTAGTGTAGATGTGACGCCATCAGGTTCAGTAACAGTGGTTTGTGACGTCACACCAGATGGTGGTGCAGATGTGACGCCATCAGTTCCAGTAGCAGTGGTTTGTGACGTAACACTAGTAGATGGTGTAGATGTGAAGCCATCAATTCCAGTAGCAGTGGTTTGAGATGTGACGCCATCAGTTTCAGTAGCAGTGGTTTGTGATGTCACACTAGCAGGTGGTGTAGATGTGACGCCATCAGTTCCAGTAGCAGTGGTTTGTGACATAACACCAGCAGGTGGCGTAGATGTGACGCCATCAGTTCCAGTAACAGTGGTTTGTGAC
>JARFNR010328036.1:0-11008 GCA_030323935.1 Semibalanus cariosus
TCATTTATTAACATATTTACCTGGTTAAACATCTGGTTGCCAAGTAAAAAAATAACGCTTAGCGACATAACTCAAAACTGCCTTACCCATGCCCGCCCAGCACCCATGAAAAGGCTGCAAATTAATACCCAACCCAGGCAATCGGAAGAATTGAGTGGGTACCCATGGGTGTACCCGACCCATTGCGAACACTGCTGTCAAGCTATGCATTCATCGTGTATTTAATTAAATTTAATAAAATCACATGTTTTTCTTTGATATCTTATTTGAAAGGTTAGTGATCTTAGATGTACTGCCTCTGCATCAGAGAGGTATTGTAAACGCGGGAAGCAATTGAAATCGGGTCCAATGTTCACCCATTATTAAATATGAGCCACGCACGCACCGCGCTCATGGTTGTTTTCTACTAGCTGCACGCCACCGCCCTCTGCCCGTGCCGACTCGTGGCCGCTGGCGGTGTCCTGCCCTGCGGCACAGTCTAATGCAGAGGCGATCGGCCGGAGCGTGGCTGCGGGCGGTGTCCTGCCCTGCGGCACAATCTTACTCAGAGGCAGTTGGCCGGCGCGTGACATGGGGCCCGATCAAGGTCAGCACCACAACCTGCATTCATTTCGAGACGCAAAGCCATTTTCGTTCATACAGTACAATTTCACAAGATAATCGAGAAAGCATGTATTTCAGTTAACGGTCCAAATTTAATCCATGCATGTCTAGTATAGGCTTCAGGAACATATGTTAATGCGATATTTGAATGTAAGTTGCAACCATTCATACAAGCCACAAGTGATTGACAACGTCTATAACTTGAAAAAATCCATTTTTAGAAGACAATATGGAAGCCTAATGAATCAACCACACGTGCAATACACTACGACGAAATATCCCATTCCTTCTCTCTTATCACACAGCACATACCGCACGGACGTACCCAAAAAAAAATATCGGTCAACGGTCCGAACAAAAGTAGCTATTCTGCAATGCAATACCAAAATGACCTCAGATTTGTCCTGGTTTGCCAATATGCCCTCAGATTTGTCCTGGATTGCCAATGTCCCCTCAGATTTGTCCTGGATTGACAATATGCCCTCAGATTTGTCCTGAATTGCCAACATGCCCTCAGATTTGTCCTGGATTGCCAATATGCCCTCAGATTTGTCCTTGATTGTCAATATGCCCTCATATTTGTCCTGAATTGCCAAAATGCCCTCAGATTTGTCCTGGATTGCCAAAATGCCCTCAGACTTGTCCTGGATTGCCAATATGCCCTCAGATTTGTCCTGGATTGCCAATATGACCTCAGATTTGTCCTTGATAAAAAATACTTTGAAATCATCCAGAAAGCGAGAATGATAAGCCTTCTCATCGAAGGCCACAGGTAGGTACACAGGTACCAGATCCCAATAACCTGCACTCTGGTCAATTCATCCTTCTCAGATTTGTCAGGAAGTAACAGCTAGCTACATAAAGAACGTAGGTAGGTATCGTAAAAGCGCGTATTCGCAATTTGACACATAGGCTGGCTTCTAAAAAAATGTTGAAATCTCCCTCTCAGTAGTACAAAATGTCTGCGATGGCGCAAGTTAACAAACATTTTTTTTTCTCGGAATGCCCACTCTTTGCAGCAGCATGTTTGTCGTCAGTGTTTACATTCATATTGCTTGCTTCGCGGCAATGCCTTCACGGACATTATATCACAAATTGTCACAATGGACTTTCAAGCGTCACATAATGATACATATAATGCTACACAAAAATCACCAGCAGCAGCATCTCTCATCATAACACATTGCAACATATTAGAATCAACAGTAAACAGCCGTCGCGGTACTTGTAGAAACTATAACGCCGTGTACCATTATGCCATAATGCCAACCAATTGTAGCAAATGAGTGGTCAAACAAATTTAACACCGTAAGCGAACAATATGACAAATAAAAGGTCGATACAGGACCTTCTTCCGAGAGCCAGAAACACCCTGTCCATAGTAATGGCACTGGTGGTAAACACCCTGTCCATAGTAATGGCACTGGTGGTAAACACCCTGTCCATAGTAATGGCACTGGTGGTAAACACCCTGTCCATCGTAATGGCACTGGTGGTAAACACCCTGTCCATGGTAATGGCACTGGTGGTAAACACCCTGTCCATCGTAATGTTACTGGTGGTAAACACCCAGTCCATAGTAATGGTACTGGTGGCAAACACCCTGTCCATAGTAATGCCACTGGTGGTGCTGAAACTTCCTAGTATACCTCCGTCATAAACTGTTATATTGCTCCTATGGCTATTGTAACCAATACTGCAGCCGATAAGTACACCTTGCCCCATGCTGATGACGAGAAGGGTGAAAATCTCGCAGTCCTCAATGGGTTTTTCGCCCTTGCAGGTGAAGATGCCACTGTTTATGTCGACAACGGTGAATATCTCTCAGCCCTGGACGGACCGATCGTCCTTGCAGACGTTGAACCTGCTAATGTTGACGATTGTGGCGAGAATCGTTCAGCCATTGACGGGATGGACGCCCTTGCAGACGGTGAAATGCTGTTGTCAGTAAGGGCGATAATCGTTCAGCCATTGACGGGCTGGACGCACTTGCTGAAGGTGAGACAGGGGTCGTAGCAGCACTTGCTCCTCTGTCCGGAACACTGGTAGTCGTTACCGCAGGAGGGGGGTAGAGGTCCCTCGGGTAGGGGGCCGCATCGAGATTGGTCCACCACCGGACACTGACCCGGGTGATCTGGGGGCACATAGGGTCAGTTCAGGTCAGGTCAGGTCAGCGGCTGTTGGTCCTAAATACGACACAATTAATACACAATCTGGAAGACAAATTGGGAAACGTGATGCACACCCAGAAATACATTAATTAAATCATAAGCCACCGCACACCTGCTACCAATAATCTTGCAACTTGCAAGATGCCTTTGACAGCCGTGGCCGACGGCACTCCTCTAGAGGCAGAACGCTGTTAGATTTTACACCAAGTGGTAGAGTTTTCGGTTCTGACTCCCTACACCCGCTGGCATATAGTGAGTGTTCTGATACGATGCCCCCACTACCAACTGGAATATAGTGTCCTGATACCCCCGCCACTCACTGGAATGTAGTGTTCCGGTGCCCTTGGTCCTGTCCAGGTAGTGTCTCGGCCGCTGCGACCTTTGGATCAGGAATGTCGCCATGTCACGCGCGTTCAGCGGCGTGTGCGGCTCCAGACCTGCGGAAACAGAGGTGCCATGAGTCAAAATTGGGTGCAGACGGGCCGCGACCATATCAGATTAACCTGATTCAGTTTGGGCATGGGAATGGGGACAGCAGGGTCCGGGGCACCTTTTTGTCTTCTTTGAAACACAGGCATTAAAACAGACGCGGGTCATGAAGACTTTCAACGACCGGTTTGGGAACATTCACAGGCGAGAACCTGACGGGAGATACTTGCAACTGTAATGGAATCGTATGGTTCTAAAGCATTTTGTCTGAGAAATACAGACATGGTATTTCATTATATTTCGTCACCTTAGTCACAAAACGTCAAAACAAACATGGCATGCTCTCCCTTTTACTTGAGGAACCTTTGTTATTAGAAAATGGAGAAAATAATGAATAGTACCTACAACTTCAAACCTGATGTGGTCGCACGTGAATGACTTGCATAACAGAAAATAAAAGAAACAGCTTGCGAAAAAAATGATCGCGGGAGGGAGACCGGCTTTCTCACCGTGACTGTACACAGATCTTCCGATCTCTGACTCTGATGGAGACGAAGTCTGGCGCACCCCCTGTCCACGATTGCTGCTGCTGCTGCTGCTGCTGCTGCTGGGCCGTTGGCTGATGGTGTTTCCTTGCTGTGTCTGCTGGAAAACGCCGCTGCCTCGCGAGTTGTGCGTAATAACAGCGTTGCTACGCGAGGGCTGAGTGGTGAAGGGCTTCGGCCGAAAATTCCGACTAGAGAAGGTGTTCTGCCGCGAGCTCTGACTGTTCCGCCTAAAGAAGGTGTTCTGCCGCGAGCTCTGGCTGTTCCGCCTAGAGAAGGTGTTCTGCCGCGAGCTCTGGCTGTTCCGCCTAGAGAAGGTGTTCTGCCGCGAGCTCTTGCTGGTCCGTCGGATTGGTGAGGATGTCGCCGATTGATGTGCTGAAACATAGCATTTGAGTATAAATGCAAAATATATATGCAGATGAAATGGAACGGATATTTATTGCCGAAATTTGACTTTCTGTCTGTGTCATAGGCGCGTACGGAATCATTTGCAAGGGCATTGCGACGTAGTTTAACATGAGTTATGAGATATATTCATAATCGGTACCGGCACAAGCTTTTCGACAATTTCTGTCTCAACATTAAATTATGAATAGGCATATGCGTAATATTTGTGAACCATAAAATCGACGGTAAATTAACTTGTTAAACAAAAAAACACTTGTAGGCAAAATAAACATAACACAGGCGCAAACAGACATAGCGTACTGAATATCATGGGTGAATCCAGATTGGGTGGGCAAAGAGGCTATGGCCTCCTAACCGCCTAAAATCGGCTCACAATTTACGAATTTCCTGATATACCTGATATATCCTGATATGATATACGATAGAAGGAAATCTAACCCGGCATTGACTGGGGGTGGCGTTTAACGCCTCCTGAAGAACTTTCATAACAACTCAAAATCTATTAGCGCTATCAACGTGAAACTTCGAGTACCTTCTGGTAATTTGATTTGACGTTTTTTGTGAAAACATGAAGCAATTTCGAAAATCAGTTTTTGATATATAGCAAATTTAGTTACGTTACTACACACGATTTTGACACAAAAAAATCAGCTAAACTTTAACAATCGTACAATGGTCATAAAATAAGCAAAATACAATCCAAAAACTTTTAAAGATAGCTCATAACAAGGGCTACAAAATGGCTATCTCGGATTATTGTTTTTTTAACCCTAAAATTTTATTTTTTCTTTAATGACCACAAAATAAAAAAAATCAAATATATATAAAAAATAACAATAAAATGACAGAGATCCATAAACGAGCAACACCCATACCAAATTTCAAAATTATACATCATTTTTGACTGAGCATCTAAAGTACTGGCAAATAATGACGTGATATTTTGCAATTGCCTTTTTGGCTTTTATTGATAAGATAGAGATAAATTAATGAGAGCATTGTATTTCTGATACAAAACTAGTTCAGAAAAATGTCTTTTTTATTTATATTTACCAATTTACAATTTTAAAATTGTGTTACCTTACTATGACCTTAGATTGATAATAACTTCGAGTACATGAAGTCAGGTGGTAAAATGAGTATCATTATCGAACTATACGCGTAAAATGATCAAAAAAACATGTGTTGCATGACTTTCATAAATATTTTGAGTATAGTGACCTTTTGTGACCTGACCTTGACCTTGAAATTTGCCACCAATCTCACTTTAGGTCATACGGGATGTGTATCATACATTTGAGAGTACTTTGAGTGATTATGGTCGCAATAGAAGGTTTTGGATGGAAAATATGAACCATAGACTACAGTTCCTCGATTTTGACCTTTGACCTGACCGTGACCTGACATGTGACCTCAATTTATAATTTCCGAGCATGCTTTAGATTCGCGTTATTAAACGCTTTTGAATTCCGTCTTGCACGTCTCGCTGCAATCATTTGTTCGGAAGATAACCAGGGGAGCGTTTTACGCCCCCCCCCCCCTAGTCAATGTTGTTCAGATCAGACCCCAGTCAATGCCGGTCTAAGCAACTTTTAAAAAGAGAAGTTTGGTTTAAATCAGCTATCAATGCATAAACAAGTGAAACTCGATGAGTTGTCATAAATATGTAAGACTTTTGGGGATTTGCCCCACCCCCCAACCGCCCGTGCTGGATCCGCCTTTGCTAAATATACACATATAGCGTTTTGTGGGAAAGGTTATCAATAAAGGTTAGTAGTTTGTTACTCTTCTAGCCTAGAAGAGCCGGGCTCTTCTTCATACATGATACACGTGTTATATCACAAACATATTTATATACAGCAGCAATATTATGCAGCACATTTGTATGCAGTTACCTTAAAACAAGTGGTAGAGCATATATCCATACTAAATACATGCTTAAACATTGTACACTGTACATTATCTATTATATACAACGCCCTCTGACGTCATTTGACTTCTACTGCAGCCGCTGTCACCGTCCGGCCACAGGCCATTCCAGTCAGGGGTCAATAGGAGGCGGCGAAGAGACTCAAAACCTGCCTGCCTCATCGGGTGAGCCCAGCGCTCTCCCGACTGAGCTGGAGGGACTACGGCTGGGGACTGGATGCGGACTGCACTTCGCACTGCATATCCTATGCGCATGCAAACACATGGCGTCTTATTAACTAAATGTAAGTGAATGTATGTTATGCATCGCATATTTTATGCGCATTCATTTAAACATATTCTACATCAGACATTCCGACTAAAACTATTTTGTTTTCTCCTCGTGTTACACTATTTTGACGTTCTTCTGAAAATTGTGAATTTCCAGGATCGGAATCGACACATATTCCCCTCATTAGGTTTACTTCTATAAGATGAACCCCTTCCTTGTACTTAACATTGTTTTGCTGAAAGCTGGTCATTCCTGACGATAAGACAAGCGACACAAATACAAAGTTGTTATGCTTTAAGCTGGAGCTTTGGCCAAGCTGTTTTAAACCAGAGAGGAATCTGGGTATTTTTGGATCATATCATTATCATATAATTATCATGTCATAAAGCTAGCATATCATTATCATGTCATTAGGTTATCATCATTATCATATCATATCATTGCATAAAGTATTGACTGACAGCTGCAATCATCTTCCATTCGTAACGGGGATTTCACCATAACCACAATCCATTACAATCGAACAATCCATTACGGGCGTCTCACAAACGTGTCGATTAAACAAATGCATTAGCCCTGGTTTGATGGCGTGACTCAACTGGCATTAGTTTATGTACTACGAGGCGTAAACAATGTAACGCGCACAATATTCAGATAGGCAGCTTATATCAGCATCGTCCAACATGCAGCGCAAATACAGGTTTTAGGCATGCGCTACAAGCCTTCTACAGGTGGCTTTCGGTGACACGTATTACACATTATAAGTTTGACATTTATTTTGTAAATAAACATACAACTAGGAGGAATCTGGGTCAATATGTACAGCGACCTCCACCGTATGTACAGATCACGATTTCTTCTAATAGGTCATCGCACACTGCAAACAACTGGAGTACGAATTTGGTAGAAGAACTGAGGTAAATGTCAAAATATTGCAACAGAGCTTGCTGGAAGCTCTGCAGTTCTCAGTCGCAAAATAGTTGGTGTAGAAATATGAAAACCGATGAAGGAACTGAAATTCAAGAAAGGCAAGTGGAGCACACAGCATATTGGTCACTTTTGGATGGAAACAAAATGGCGGAATGGCGGATGGTCAAAACCATATATTATGCAGTGTACAACGACTTCTAGGTTCTTCTCTACGATGTGAGCTACATATCTAACTACACACACGCAGGTGGCACACATATATTATATACAAAGGCCACGCATCTGGAAATCGGAACCAAAGCACCTGATTGGCTCATTCTAGTGACGCCACCATCACCTTGACTGCTGATTGGTCAACATACTTGACTTGTCTCTGAAGTCCCGCAAAGCCTCCAGTACTTGCTTCCGATCGAAGGATCTTCCTCCAGTCAGGGTCTGTCGCGGGCCGTGATTGGCTGAATCCTGCGTCCTGCTGCTCTGGTTGGTCCACACGGTCTGCGGGCTTCTCTGATTGGTCGAGCCGATGTGTCGACGCTCCTGATTGGTCTGTTGGCCGGTGTGCGGCACGATGCCCTGGTACGGTTTGATGTCGTACTGTCTTCCGTTGTACGTGGCAAACCCGACACTTCCGGGCAAATTTTGGCGCGGAACAAGAGACCGCCTGTCTCGCCGGCTTGCTTTCATGACTGGTGACGTCAAAACCGATGACGTCACGGGCGGATTCGTCACATCTGACGGCGTTCATCAGAGCGCCACATCATATATAATTAGCAGAGTAGAAATAAAGTGCATAAGAGAGGGATAAGTTTGATATAGCAAAAGTAAATGCCAAGAGTACTAAAGATTATTATATGAGTAAGCAGTTTCAAGAACGTTTGAGAAACAGGAAAGAAAATAGCATCCACCCTGCGGTGGATAGACATAATTTGTATTATTGTCATGTTTCATCAATTTAGGTACGTTTTGTCAAGAGAGTTGACTTATGGACAATCATCAGCAATCACCTTCACCTCGAAACATATGACAATGGCTATTGTGACAATGTAGCGGATTAAAGATTTGGTGCTTACGAGGCAAGCTTTGATAATTAATACCTGTGGTTAGATAAGCGCACTGGTCCTTGTGACCCGATTAGAGTGTTGGTGCCATAGATAGATGCGAACCAGTCATCACACAATGCGGATCACCCACTCACCTGGTGCTCCAGATATGGTCCGCGTGTGAATCTCGTTTCTGCCGTAGTTCCGCCTGCTCCCGCTAGATATCCGTGTCTGCTGTTGTCGCCCGTGTGACGTCACTCGTCTCTGTGACGTCGCTCGGCCGTGTGACGTCACGAACGGGTTGACCACGGTGCGGCTGCCAGGTTGGCCGGTGGAGCGCAGGCTCACTGGGTTGCCGTGTTCGTCAATGACCCGTGCAGCCAGTACCGACCGTGTCACCCGCGCTGGGTTATCTGCCGAGCTTGTCCTGACATCTAGCGGGCGACGCTGCAGGCTGAGGTTTACCGAGTCGCCGCCAGGCAGGATGCAGACCGCAATAAGGCAGATTGTGGAGAAGATCAGGTTGGCCATTTTCCGATCGGAGAAACGCCTCAACCTGAAACAACGAAATACGTCAATGAAGATTACAACGAATGTGACCCATCGGAGACAGCAGGCATATAGCATGGCAATTAACATAATTAATGTTATTATGCCGCGCATGACATTCGACGTCGGTTTCAAAATATTGTTACAAACGCCAGTCTTCTGGGTTCTTGAGATCTTGTATTGCAAGCAAAATAATGCCATGAACACGTAACCAAGCTTAAACACGGTAACGGTCTGTTACACACCGTGTATACCGCGTATGACACGCACAGACCCGGGCAGTTTAACGCCTGAACAGCAACTGACACGCCGGTGCCTCGCATCGATATTTAAACCCCACGCTCTGGAGCATCATCCAGGCGTCTATAATAATAACGGAATATCTCCCAGCACCGCTGGGGATTTTCCAACGCGACGCTAGCGCCGGCCGCCTCCCCCGCCATTAGCCGTTTTCACGAAGGACTTAATTTACTGAGTGATTGGGGCGTTTGGGGCGTTTCGGACGATTGGGGCGATTGGGGCGTTTGGTTTAAATGGGGGGTTTGGGGACAGTGTTTGAGCTATGGCCACGTGACACGGTGTTAGGTCAAAAATGTCCTTAATTCCAAAATGCCAAAATTCCAAAATTCTGCCACAAACCCCCCTTTAAACCAAACGCCCCAATCACCCAAATCGCCCCAAACGCCCCAAACGCCCCAAATACCCGGTAAGTTAGGTCCTTCGTGAAAACGGCTATTATGCAATAACTACGCCATACAAATTGCGCAACAACAACGCGTGCCTTCAATCAATTCTAGGGAACGGAGGGACGCCGAGAACAACCGCGAACGTTCGCAACAATATGCACGTTAAGTTTAAGCCGGAAATACAAACTGCCAGGTACAAGATAGCGGTGTCTCGCAATGATAATCCGAGTGTGCATAATTTACCGGAATAATCTGCAGTATCATACCCGCATGAATCAATACTTTTGTGTATGCATGGAAGCGTTTGATCTAATGCTATCAATTTCATCCAGCTGGTATCTATGCTGCACTTATTGTGCAGCATTCGGAATAATGATATAAATTTTATGTTACTTATATGACCTAAATATACTTCAAAATAATCGATATAAAATATAGGTACGTTTCTAAGCTGACCATATATAGAACTACTATTTGTATTTAAGTATAATTTCCCACCCGTGATGCTTAGTCGGGAGAGCGCTAAGGTTACAACCTTATCCACCCTGCCAGGGTGGGTTCGAGTCGCTTCGGCGCTCGCTATTTGCTCCTGGCGGACATGGGGGAATGTAGTATGGCAGATGTGGCCAATGCGACACCACCTTTTATGTTGGTGTGGCAGAGCCACACCAATATTTAATTTGCTTCTGATGCAAACGTATTGGAGCATCTTGTCAGGCTATGAAAACAACAGCAAAAATAGCAATATAATACCATTTGGCCACACCAACATTGGAAACGATTCTCCACTCATGCTGGCGGGGATGACCTTCGGCCGGTGGCAGCGGCCGCATTCAAGGTCAGATGAAGCCAGCGAGCCTGGCAGACCGTCCTCAGGTGTTGGGGGACGTAACCCTTTCGCTTCTGAATTATGCAGTTTATCTGGAGCTGCCAGATCGGATGGTGGTCAGTGCCCTAGCAACAATTTCTGCTTAGGGTTGGTCCTAATCTCAGAGTTTTATCCAATCTACACATAAGGACTACATTCATTTAAGAAAACATATATAAAATGTAAGGCATTGAAGCAGTTGGTAATTTATAAGGTTACAATCGATTTTCGAGAAAAGTCGTTTATTCAGATTACAGATCTACACTTGCATCGGGCCTAACCAATCTAAGTTGATAAATTAGGGTAGTTGCCAGAGTTTCATAATTCAAACCCGGAAACCCGGTAGCCTAACTTGAGAGGCCGTGCAAGTAACATGTCTGGCCTCCGTCGCTCTTGACAAGGACAAAACAACGCGATCAGTATGCTGCTGCAATATTCGTGCATATTTCACGCTTGGTTGCACGTGACTCAGGCTAGGCCGTTCCCTCGTGGTCACGTGACTCTGGCTAGACCGTTCCCTCGTGGTCACGTGACTCTGGCTAGACCGTTCCCTCGTGGTCACGTGACTCTGGCTAG
>JARFNR010328037.1:0-12058 GCA_030323935.1 Semibalanus cariosus
CGACAGTAAAAATAGTCATGGTATGTGGAACTTTACCAGTATTATTGGAAATTGTTGGACATTTGGATTTCCCTCACGTATAATAGCTTTCACACAGCCAGTGAGAGCTGAGGTGCGAACATGTCAGAACCCTCCTCGCGCCCAACGGCAAAATCCGCCATGTTCCAAATAGTGGTAGACGTGCATGATCTTTGAGTTCAAAGATCTGGGTGGAAATTGAAGTTAAATCGAAAGTTTTTGCTATATCTAAATTCAGCACGATATATGGCTAGAATAACACATTTGAGATGTTCTTCCTAGGATTCGTAATTAATGAGGCTTAAGTTCGACCCCAAACCCGTCTGGATCCTGATTGAAGCTCCACAGGCGTGTAATCTGTCGTCTGTTTGGCTGGCCGTCAGGACCACCAGAAGCCCATGTCTGTCACCACTAGGCTACCTACTGTTTGTTTTGTCCATGGCCCTGGCGGAGCTAAGAATGTCATCTTGCTAAACCTGGACTGGCTGAAAGCTGGACAGAAGCTGGCTGACTCTAAACATCCGGAAAAAGCGACCCGGGCCATGCGCCATCTCAATTGAAAAAGACGTAAAGTGCATTGAGCTTTGGCGTGCTGTCATGGAGCTTGAAAAGAAACACTGTAGTTTGCAACAGAACAACTAAAGGTAAACATAATCATGTATTTTTAAAATATAATATACTGTGCGCATTTAATCAATTCTAACACATTATTTTGTATTTTGGCTGTTTTTGGAGACTGGGTCACGACAAATCGACCAAGGGGTCACCAATTCTTGTCACCCCTCCATCATGTCACCAATTTTTGCCAACATTGACATATGGGGTTATCTGGGGAACTGAAAGGAGCTGTGAAATTTTTACCGCAATCTAAGCAGCAGTTACGGAGATATCGCCTCAGGCATTTTTTCAAGGTCATGTTGTGGGTCAATACTTATGGATGTTAACTGTGAATTATAACGCAAAATAAATTTGCTATATATTGTTAGAATCCATAAGAACCATTCTACAACAGGGCATTGTAAGTGTTTCGTTTGTTTACAATTTCAAAATTGTGTATTTTTTTTTTTTTTTAATTGAACATTTTTTTGTACCTTTTTGTATTCGAAATTCCATGTTTTGTTCACTTCCTTTTTATGGGCAACCAGTTTTCTTTCAAACAAAAAAATATAATTTGTGGTTTTTCGTCTATAAATACGTCACATTTTGTTATATTACATGCCGCTTTTTCATGAAAAATACGTTATTCACCAACAACTTTTGACTGAATAAAGCTAGAGTGACATGGTGAACGCCATTTCGTTTCTCTCGTTAGGGCGCGTTTAATGACATGCAATATGAACTCTTTCTGACATTTAGTGACCTTGACCTGAGGTCAAGATAACGTGGGAAAAACCAATACCGGTCAACCATAGTCAACCACACTAATATGCGAGTGATGACGACCAAATTTGGTATTATCGGTAATCATGGGCGCTGAATCGATCTGTGAAGGTATCTCTAAGGCTGCTGTCACTACGAAGCTGAAATTTTCACCGATCGATTCAGGGCCCATTATTACCTAGTATGCTAACTTAGTTCGAGATCACTCGTATATTAGTGTCACACTATGGTTGACCGGTATTCGACCTTCCCACTGTTATCTTGACTTCAGGTCAAGGTCACCAAATGTCAGAAAGAGGTAATATTTCATGTCATTAAAAACGCCTTGACAAGTGCAACAAAATGGCGTTCACCGTATCCCTCTAGCTTTATGCAGTCAAAAGTTGTTGGTGAATAACGTATTTTCATGAAAAAGCGGCATGTAGTATAGCACAATTTGACGTATTTTTAGACGAAAAAACACAAGTATTATATTTTTGTTTGAAATAAAATTGATTGAACATAAGTAAAATTTTGTCAAAATATTTAATTTAAAATAGGAAAGGTACCGAACAAAATTCAAATATTTAAAAAAATACAAAATTGTGAAATTTCCTAAAATATGAAAAAGCTGACAACACCATGTGGCTCTTATGAATTATAATGATATATAGTATATTCATATTGCTTCATAAATTCATGGGGATATAGGCACACAAATATTGACCTGCAACATGACCTTGCAAAAATGCCTGAGGCGATATCTCCTAACCACTGCTTAGATTGCTGTAAAACTGTACAACTCGTCTCAGCGCCCCATATAACCTCATGTACCAATTTTGTCAAGAATCGGTGACATCAGGGTTATCATTTTGCATTTATTTTGGTCGATTTGTCGTGGAACGCCCCGACTATAGACTTGTGCAATGCACTTGGTAAGGTAAAACGTTGGGAATCGAGCTATGCACCTATCTTCAGCGATCAAGTGTTGAAAATATGCAGCATAAGTATCACCATCTTATAATTTAGACGAGGATTCGAAGGTGTTGATTTTAAGAGGTGAATCACGCAACCGTATTTCAACTTCACCTGTTCTCGGGTCTGTTCTGTTGGCAATTTATGCATAATAATACTAGATAAGTGAAGCCAGACAGATCCCACACATAGGAAAACAAAACTTTAAAAATTTAAGATACGTCATTCTTATGCAAGCGTCATGTTTGCTATGTCATTTTAAAAGTTGTGATGGGTGATTTGCGAACAAAATGATGCTTCTAAGCTGCACACATGTATGCTTCACCGCTACCTCATGCGTATAGGCAAACCAAACAACTCGAACAGTTTTCCATGCCTTTATTTGTGTCATACGCCATTTCTGGTCACCAGTGTTTACTAAGTCAGCTCCAGGAATGCAGCTGGTGACATAATTAATCATGTCCTGAAGCTGACGGCGGCTGCAGCTGCGACGACAGAGCGCCGCCCTGGTATGTTATGGCCATCGTAAACTTGAAAGGCACACTCCTTGGCCGTTTCAGAGTATAGTGCTCTCTAAACAAGTTGTGCAATTGGTGAAACAGTTAATGTGATTCACAGAATGTGACCCTGCACGTAAACATCTTGCAAGCTGCTTCGCTGCACATCGGGTTAACGAATGTTTTTAGTTTGCAACCCATAACGATGTTTTCGCATGCATCGTAACAGTGACCGTTCCTATAGTGTATGTGTAAATGTATGTCACCTTTTTTCTACAATGCACAGGGTTCATAATACCCACTACATGGACGAATCCTTAGTGAAATACGAATACGAATTCAACGCTGCACTAGCAGTGGCTGGGCCACAAGAAAAGAATCAGGCGCTTGCTGCATGAATTACAAGTTTCCCAAATATTTTATCATTGCGTGATGAACACTAATATCGATTAGTGAGCCTTGTACCCCGTTCAAACTCTACACGTGGCTATCTTGTATCCCTCCAGGGCGCCTGCCATATTCCATATACATGAGCCGCCCTGACTGTTCATCACTCGCCAATAAAAGCGGTCGGTTCGTTTGGGCCAGTAAGGAGGCCGCTGACTTGTACCTCTCTTCTCCATCCATCGAGTTAACTACACCTGTTCTCCGTGTCCAGACCCGGCTAATCATGCTAATACTGCCGCATGTTGCACGTGCATCACTCAGAGTGGCCGGCTGTCGGCGCCGCGGGTGTAGTTCCTCTGAGATCAGGCCACGGCCCGCCCCGCTCCGACCATTCCTCGTCGGACCCCCGCCGAGCGCCCGGCCCGCCCGGCCGGCCCCAGTCTTTGAACCCGACGGCGAGCGTGACGTCACGTCATTATGCGGCCCGTTGCCATGGCGACACCAATGGCGGCGCGCAGGCACGCATTTGAGTCAAATAAATAACGGAGGCCATTACGGCTCGGCCCGGGAGGCCGGCCCGGTGAAAGAGGCCCGCTGCTGGCTGTATCAGAGTGCCTATACACTGGCCGGCGAAACGGACGAGGATGCGGTTGTTGGCCGCAGAGGAGGCCGGCATGACCTGACATTGCGGGAGCTGAGATTGCAGCTCTGTGGTCTGGATTTTCGATAGGGAGTCTCATTTCCGGTCGAAGAGGCAGTTTGGAAGATGGTAGTCAGGCTGCCGAATCGAGTACAAAGATTGGTCAAAACGAAGCATGCATTTTCTTTTGCTATCTAAAAAATATATCCTCACCAAGGTCTGGGTTTCGTTTATGTAAGACTATCGTGGGCTTGGTTATACGTCATTGTGTTATTAGTAGGGAAGCAAAGATCGATACGATGAGTGATTAAAAATGTTTCGAAGACAAAATTATGTGAAAATTAACTTCATTTCCTTTCTGCTGTGAAACACAAGAGCAATGAAATTGAGCCTCTCTAGATTTTGGGATATAATCCAGCCCCTTTTTTATATTTCCCTGATTTGATTAAATATAGGTACCTACTGGCTGGTGAAAGCCATTGCAGACATGCTGGAAATCTATTTTTGCCTTCTACTTATACTGGTATGTCAGCACTCGTCTCGGTTCTTCCGTGGTCAGGACATGGAGCTGCACTAGTTATATTGATTGGAACCTGAAGTGAATAATGCCTCATTCTTTCAAAGAACATAGAACTTTGATCTTGGTCTTGAGACAGTCATTCAATGTGCGCTATTTAGAAACAACACAAATCAGGGCATAAAATTAATGTGATTACCGAACGGGCGCGAAGCGCCCGTGCGGTTTCTCGTCAACTTACTAGACAAATTTGCTTTTGACCCGTCCCGACCCGGCCAGACCCGGCCCGACACGGCCCGACACGGCCCGACACGGCCCGACACGGCCCGATACGGCCGTACATACGCTTTTCGGAAGCTAATAACTTAAGACCACTGCCTCGATTGAAATTGTGTTTTCACCATTGGATAGCTACATCAAATCAATTTTACTTTGAGCAAAAATATGCATATGAAAGTTATAATTTATTTTAGTGTACAAAGTTACAATTCATAGTTCTCGTCGGCATAATTTGCGCCTGCGAAGCCTTCCAAAGTCAACGAATTGTGATCTAAGCATGTATTTATACGATGAAGCATGCAGTGCTCGGGACATGCCTTTTGGTGGATTCGAGAAAGGAAATCATAAATACAAAAATACAGAGCGTGCCCGCTCGGTCATCGCCCAGAAAGGCGTTTTACTGGTTATGTATGTGTCATTTGAGTACCGTTTGACATTCATTTCAGCCACGAAAAAACAATATTTCGGCTTAAGCTGGATCAGTGAACTTCTAACTTGGTTAAACAATAATTGTAATACAAATATGTCTCAAAATAAAATAAATGGATGATACAAAAGAACGAGCAAGATCCCTACAAAAACTGCAATATTCTGGAACAGCAATATTCTGGAATGCTACGGTCAAAAATTCCTCAGAAGATATGGGAGCTGCAAGATCCTATAGAAATTTTGCGCAAAGATTCAGAGTCTGCAAGATCCAACAGGAATAGGTTGTTCTACCCGTAGCTCAGTAGGTTATACTAGTACTAACCCGTCCGCTCCGCTGGACGATCTATGTATACAGACTACATTTTGTTTACATCTCCCGTCAAATGACTCTCTAGCGCCACCTATCATATGTGCTGGCTGCGCCACCTACCAGCGCCACCTAATATTCGCTTGATGCGCCACCTGGCGTTTTTGACGTACCTGTAGTTAAAGTTTCGCTAACAGATGGTGTATCATACGTAAACAAAAACATCGTGTTATTTTTATAACCACAGACATTATCTTAGCGTGCAGGAGGACAGTTCGATGTTGGGAAATGAGGGGGCACACAAATACACACGTAGAGGTTGTCATGCGATCTGCAAAATGAATTTCTTAGATAATATTATATGATAATGTATGAAACCTACATAACATTTAGAAATAATACAACGTATAAGGAAAAAAATGGTGTAGACGAACAGACAGACAGACAGACTTTCTGTAAATAGTAAGTTAGATGTAAGCGTGCCCGCTCGACTCCTTCCCGGTCAGGCAAAGCGGATTGTTTGAGCCAATAAACGTTCAGGCCCGACTCATGCTACCTTTTCTCCTTGACTTGGATACCCGGTGGCAGAGGCCGTGGTCAGAGGAATTCAGTGGGCGGGGAGGACCGTGCCAAGACTTTGCGTCACGTAAAGCTGTTGACTCTAAGTTTTACTGATGAACATGAATGGACTAGTTGCAGGTTGTTTGGGGAATATTTGCAAAACAATAAGAAAAATGTGCTAATGAATGTGATACACACCATTTTGCATACAAATCCGTATTTCGCGAGATATTTATATGCAATAGTTGACAATTTATAAAGCACTTGATGTTGTGACGTCAGATGGCAATAATGAACCGCCTGACCAGTGACCATGGCCGGCTACTGGCAAAACAGTGCGTTTCCCATGGAAAATAAAAATGGTTAAGCGTATTCCTATGATTAACTTTTGACACCAAACTGCTCAGAACAGCATAAATCTCCACAAAGTTCTGAGCAGTTTGGTGTAAAAAGTAAATCATAGGAATACGCTTAACCATTTTTATTTTCCATAGGAAACGCACTGTTTTTCCAGTGGCCGGCCATAGTCCGGCGGTTCATTATTGCCAGCCGACGTCACAACATCAAGTGCTTTTTAAATTATCAACTATTACATACAAATATCTCGCGAAATATGGATTTGTATGCAAAATGGTGTGTATCACATTCAACAGCACATTTTTCTTATTGTTTTGCAATATTCACCAAACAACCTGCAACTAGTCTATTCATGTTCACCAGTAAAACTTAGAGTCAACAGCTTTACGTGACGCAAAGTCTTGGCACGGTCCTCCCCACCCACTGAATTCCTCTGACCACGGCCTCTGCCACCAGGTATCCAAGTCAAGGGGAAAAGGTAGCATGAGTCGGGCCTGAATGTTAGCTTCCTGGTCTGGAGATTCTTCTTAAACACCTATAACTATTTCAGGTACCTCCACAGGAAGTAGTCAAGCAGGCTTAGATCCGGAGACTGCCATCACTGGAACACTGCCGAAGAAACCACTTGCAAAATGCGACTGTGCTCTCAATGTTGTTCTGAAATAGCTTCTGTCGGGCCCAGAGTTTGTAAGAATAGATGTATAAACCATCCCTTTAATCCGTTTGGGTGTAGACTGTAGAGATCCGTTAAAATGCTTTTGAACTTCCGTTTAGATTATTGATGTGGTCGCAAGGTAGAATTCTCCAATTTTAGTTTTATGCTTGCTTCTGTAAAGTCCGTGATTACAAATGACTCTGGTTAAATTCTCCGTTTCACGTGCTTTAATTTCCGTGCAATAAGTAATCTGCTTATTTTGTCTGTTGAACTGCCATATTAAAAATAAATGTGTCAAGCGAGTTGCTGAAGACTAACTCAGGTAACTTTGAGCGCCTGAACTATTGCCATCTTCCGTCACGACCAATCAGAGAGCAGAATTTATAATTACGTAAATATACTTAATTATTTTAAAATACTGACAATCCCGATGAATATATAACAAAGTGACACCTTAGAAATCCTTTTTTTAATTAATTTGCTTTTTATCTAATGCATAAAAACAGTGGGTTAGGTAACCTGCAACTAGTCCATTGCGTGATCGGATCATACGGGTCAGCCTTCTGCTTTCACACAGCATCCCTGTTTGGAGAAGGGCTTTGATCCAAGAAACCCTTCGAAAAAGTTTCGAAGCAAACTAAAAGAAATGTAAAATCGTGACCTGCAATATCTACAAAAAACAGATATGCTCTTTCAGACCCGGCGGCTGAGAAACGGAAAACTAATCCGTGATCTGTTAAATCCATTACAAAAAGTATATAGGGTTCATCCAGGATCCCCAATCCCACACAGAAAACCGTACTCATGGTGCATTATCTGTAGGATTCCGAGAAGGGATTTCGAGCAATATATTTTTTTTTCGAAGGTTCCAAGATCTTGAAGGATTGACTGTGTAGGAATACTGCCTGCGATCCTGGATGCTAGAATCTGTCGACAAACCTCAAAATAAAGATATAGGATTCGACAAGACGCCGGAACCTAAGAATCCTTGATCTCGGATCTTAAAGTATTTGGAAAATAATACATGTTAATTTATTAACACGGAAATATTTCCTAAGAACCCTTACAAAATATCTCTTCATTTTTGTGCTGCAATGCAGACTCTTCATTAACACGCGCACGGCCGGGGGTCTGCGCCAAACACGAACAGCCGGGGTGTGTGTGATTTCAGCCCCCCCCCCATAAGATCTCGAAAACCACGCAACGTAGCGACAAACAGAAAACAGCGTTAGATAGCTTGATACAAGCTCTGTCGAAAGTTTATCGTTTTTCAGGTCAGGTTAATATTGGGGTCACCAGAGGTCTTCAAAGGTCAGATTCTCCGGTTTTAGGACTTCGCTCCAGAAACCCCAAAATATCTCGGGAACTATGATAGCTAAGAACAAACAGAAAAATAGAAAGCCATTGAAAAATGCAAACGCTAAATTTCCCTCAGATTTTACATCAGGTCAATAATTTAGGCTCCGGAGGTCATCAAAGGTCAAAAGGCTATTTTTAGCAAAGCTGTTTTTCGCAAATAACACTTTACCTACCTAATAAAGATAGGAAAATAATTGTGACGCCATCGTGTTTGTCTCCTTAAGGCACGTTGAATCATGTTCATGTTGACCAGGTTAGGTCAACTTCGAAATTTGACCTCCGGTCAAGGTCAAGTGGTGACCCAAGTAGGTCATTTTGTATATTGGGAGACGTGTCTCGATGAGACAAACACATTAGTACTGGTTTTACTTCTCTGTCTTCATTATGTAGACAGTTATTGACACAAATGTGTTGGTGACCTCGGATGACCTCGGCTGACCCTGTAGGGATCACTGAACAAAAATTTGCATCTGGGTCATCAAAAATGACTTATTATAACATGATTCAGAAGGAATTGGGCTGCTATCATGCGTATCCTCGGAATAGGAAGCATTTGAATATTTCCCCATCGACTTATAATGGGGAGGTCACGAAATCGACCCGACCTTAGGTCACCGATATAAAAAACGAGACAAACGAATTGTAGGTACCTATGACTTTATGAAATCCTGTAAGTTGGAAACCGATCGGCCCCAAACTATGGCTGTGGTATGACCGCAAACGTTTTTGGAGGTGGGGTCACGTGTCCTGGCCTGGTGACCTGACCTGAGATAACCCGAGGTAAAACAAAATCAGGGTATGTGGGTAATTGATGCCCAAACAGCTGTTTGAAATTTGGGGGCGATGTGCGCAGTCGTTTTTCCGCTATTCCTGAAAAACCAGAGGGGGGCTGTAATCAACCTCCCGGCCGTGCGCGTGTTAATTACGCTGTACAATATATGTTTTCGATGATATCACCCATATTTATTTGCAATTTAAATACCTTTTGAATACAGCATTTTAAAAATTGTAGTTTACAAATTGTCATGGAACAAACAAAGGCCGGTAAGAACATTTATATGTCGAACCCACCTGGCAGGTAGATCCAACTTGACACAAAGCCACCTCAGTCACAAAACCGCTCCGTACCTTAGTCACACCCCCTCTCTCCGTCTGTCTGTCCGTCTCTCTGTCTGTCTGTCTGTCCGTCTGTCACTTCGATCACAGTCCACATGGCGACACGGCCGACTCATCCTTCCGCCTGGACCACACAGATGACTGCACAACATTCTCACACTGCGCGTTCCCAGGCCGGACCCCTCTGTTCCCACCCAGGACCTCAGCGGCGCCCTCGCTTCCCCGTACCACTGACCACCGAATGTCTGGTCTCTGTATACATCTGAATAGGCCTGGCGATCACACTCTCATTTGATACACGATCGCCGCCGCCGCTCAGAGCCGGAAGTTGCGAGAAATCTCGTTCTCCCGTTCCCACCACGCATGCCAGTGGCACTGTGTGGTGTTTGCGGCGGTTAGCCGGTGTCTGTGTGGCGCTCTATGGCGGCTATCCGGGGGTCTGTACAGTGTATTCTGAGTGTGGAGCTGTGCTGCGTCCCTGTGTATGCCGTCTGGCTGAGGCGGTTGCAGTTCGTCTAGCTAAGGCGGCTATGTGTAACTGAGGTTGTAATGTCGTCTGGTTGAGGCGGCTGTGTGTGTAACTGAGCCTACGTGTACCCCGCAGCGTGTGAGAGCGAACCACTGCCTGTGTCGCGCCGCCCTGGGACCGGCGGCGGCGGCGGCGGTGGCGGCGGTCGAGGCAGGGCTTCCTGACTGACGGCAGGTTGTAAATCAGAGTCGGCCAGCCGTCGGCCGCGCCACGCCGGCCAGGCCGCATGATTTACACCAGCCCTGGTGAATTTACCACCGCCGAGACGGGCCGGACCGCGCACGCCGCGTGCATCTCGTTAGCGAGACTCTGGTCCGGTCCGAAGCCGCCACTGCCCGGTCATACTGGGTCCTGGTGAAGGCAGGAACCCGGTGTGGTCGCAATGCTGAAGAGGAACTCCGGCAGCCTGGGTGGTCCGATGTCAGGTGGTTTGGAAGCGGCGGCCAGCCTTCGCCACTGTGGTTAGCGGGAGATTGGTCCAAAGCTATGTGACTTGCATGGGCCTTAGTCAAGTAGGCTTTCGCGGTAAGAGCGCTTAAGGATTCCGGTCGTTTTGGTCAATGTGCAATCTCATTATTTCAGTTTGTTGGCATGTTATGGTCACGCTTGGCTGAGCGGAGATATTCATGTGTACGCCCTTGGAATTAAACATTTCCTGATGTAAATCCAAATTACAATTTTGCATGGCGCGCTAATGATATTACGAGATTGGCAGATCGATAATTGTTATTGCCGGAGTGGATGAATATATTGTTCCTTGCCTGCTACGAACATACATGCACCATTTTCTTGGAATGATAGATCGGTAATTATTATTGCAATTGGTAAAAAATGATGCGTTACTTGTTTTACCTGCCATGAGCATGCATTCATCTTATTTATCACAGTAAAAATATACGTTTTCGTACCCAAATGCCCGTTATGTTATCACTTCTAGAAAGATGGGCAAGCCAAGACAAGACAACAAGAAGGGTGTCAAAAAGAGCAAGCATGCCAGCTCATGCAAAATGTTCTCGATAATTTAACCAATTACGCACAACCACAGAAATAAGTCATTCACAATCACGATGTCACATAAATAAGTATAAAGTTTATGCGGATTTACTGTGCACGCTTAACCTATATTGCATATAGGTATTAATATGCATTTATTTATCATATAAAACGGATATGCAATGTGCATGCGCATCATTTAGCGTGACGTGTTAAAAAATATGTTTTAGGTAAGAATGTGTTTGTTGTTTTAGGTAAGAATGTGCTTGTTGTTTTAGTGACGAAGTGCCGTTAAAACAGGAACTGCCAGATTTATCGAATTATAAAAAAGATGTCATACACACATACATTGCTGTTAGAAAGATAAGCAAACATAACCTGGGACATTGAAGAAAGTGTTGCATTTGGGAAGTAACAACCAGGGGCTCCGCCAAAGGGGGATGGGGACGTTTCCCCCCTCCCATTATTGTGTACTTTTAACATTACGCCTATGGGTGTTGCATGGATATAATCGACTTCAGAATGCCTCTGTCCCCCGCCCCAATTTTCGGAACGTGGCGGAGCTCTTGGTAACAACACAATGTTTTTGTATTGGATGTCTTACACACCATATGGTATGTTGAGGATGTTTGGCTAATGTAGAATGCAATGATGAATTTCGTTTCCTCTAATGAGAGGATGTTTTGCTCGAGTTAATTACGATAGTAGTAGATGGACACAAAAGGCACGCAAACGAAGAGCCCACCCAAAGCGTTGGCTAGGAAGGAAGTGTTGGCTACGAAAATGGCACTGATAAAATATGCATTTAATTGCGGAAAACAGATAAGCATGCATATGAAGCAATGCACTGTATGTGGAGGAACCCTGACCAAGATCTTAATGTCATTGCTGATATAAATTGCTTTAAATATCCAGCGTTCACATAAATTATCGAAATAAGTAATCAAGGGACTGGTGAATGCAGCAGGTACAATGACAACTGAAGACCATTCAATGGCAAAGGTTTGAAAAAATAGCCAACATATACGAGATCATAAAGAGTGATCATAAAGAGTACTCTCAACTTAGAGTGTTTATTGA
>JARFNR010328148.1:0-12058 GCA_030323935.1 Semibalanus cariosus
TGTACGGCACAACAATACCTTCGCGGTCACTATCAGTTCAAACACGATGTGTCCACACGCTGTCAAAGTCAGGGGACAAAAACGACCCGCTGGGCGGAAATGGGTTAAACTGAACAATTATCGAGTACTGTTTTGATTGTCGTCTCACGCATTTAACTGATCATTGACGGGGTTTACGGGAGAGAAAAAGAGCTGGAGCACGAAATTACATGTCACCATACAACTGACTCACTTTTCACTTCTTTGCCGCAGAAATGTAAATTAATCCAAACGCTTGCGATTCTAACGAAAGCAGTTTGTAATGGCTACAATAATCCACTGACCTACGATATGCTGGCAGTAGGAGAGCACGGCTAACTCGTGGCTGCGGTTCAGTTGAGTGAGCAGCGTCGACAGGCCCAGATAAAGGCCGGCTCCGCGACCGTCCGGACTGCAACACACCCACACAGCTCACAGACAGACACACACAGACACACAGACACACAGACACAGGCCGTCATTGATCCCAGCTCAGGGCACACTGTCCATCCGGCTGAGTACCAACAGTTCAAACACAGCCGCAATGCAATCGAATGGTTTAGAGCCCCAACTCTTTTCGAGCAAAGTACTCGAGAATGTTCTGCAGTTCGTTCGGAACGTCCCGCTCTCAGCGCCAATGCCTTGAAAGCTTTCGACACCTACTCACAATGTAAAGCTCCTGTGACCCCAATGCCACGTACAGCAGAGCAAATACATGACGTCAATGACCCTGGATCCTCTACCGCATCCTCTTCCCAGATTCCCCACACAACCGACTCTGCTGTTGTCACCATTGGCACTTAACCCCAGCAAGCTGAATTGATATACTGCTTCCTCTCTCACCACCACGCCCCGCCCCGCTCCCGTTCCGCCTCCCGTACCCTGTGACGACCAGGATGGGTGCTGCAGTTGCGGTAGCAGCAGGGGTAGCAATAGCAGTAGCAGCGTCCTCTACCGGCTGGGTCCGCCGTACCAGCTGCAGCAGTAGCAGTGGGCTGTCTGGCAGGCCTGACTCGGAGCAGTCCATGTACTGGTACAGATGCAGTCGCCTCTCCTTCTGTAGAGCCACATCGATGAACAGAGTAGCAGCAACGGGAACCATCGAGCGTGATATGCGATTTGTGATTTGCGATATATAAATATACCGATAATGAAGTCTGCTGCACGTGAACTTGGAACATATGCATACATATTATATATGTACATCAACCTGATTGCAATGATTCAAGTTGACATGGTGACTGATCAAGGTGCATGAGCCTTTCTTCAGAAGATCAAAGCAAATTATAGAAACCAACCCAAACCTCCACATCACCGATCAATCTGTCCATACCTTTCGTTTGGTGACGATCACTTCGGTGACGACACATCCGGCCACGGGTCGCTCGGTGACGCAGCGCACCTCGAGGTCACCGGAAGGTTGCGTCTGCCCCACCTCCGGTCCCAGTCGTTCAGTCGCAGCCTGAGGGCCACGTGCGCACGTGGCCAGCCGTGTGATTGGTCCTCCTGTCATTTCCATGCGACTGAACCCAATCGCGGACACAACTGAATCCGGTAGTGGACGGAATTCATAACCGTCCTGAAAGCTCGCCTTTCGTCACGCCACGATGAATATTGTGAAGTATTTTCAGATATATTAGTAGGTATAACTGATTGTCGTAAGGCCGGAAGGTATTGTTTTAAAATACTGGATACAATTTCGAATATTTGTTTTATAAGGAGGCTCGCGAAATCACATTATTGTTGTAACGGTCTTGAAATATCACGGAGCTATTGCGCCATACTTTCTGTCTAAATCATTTGTGAAAACAGTAGCCCCCGTAGCTGACAATTGCCGACTGTGGCCCCTACTCAAGCTGCAGGCTGTCAACTCAAACTGAGGCCCTACTCAAGCTGCAAGCTGTCGACTGTAGCCCGTACATACCTGAGGTGCCCCGATGCACACCACGGTGGCGACTCGCTGTTCCCAGGCGAGCCTCCAGAAGGCGTCAGAGGCGGCCCCGGCGCCCGGCCGCTCCGTCACAATGAAGGCTCGCGCCGCCCGGTACCCGTCCACGTGGTACGCCGGCGGTACCGGTACCGTCCGACCGCGGTACAAACGGGACGACAACTGTACTCGCGTCCCCAAACCTGACGAACGTTGTCGGAGCAATAACGAATTATCAACGGATCAGTATTTTTATTCATCCATACCACTCATTCATCCATTCACAATAATCCATAATAGGTAACACAGATAACTGCACGTAACTTCTAAATATGAATCTATGAATGAACTTGTTTTATCAATTAGATGGGGTCATTGAATTGCATTCGCAATGCTGGAATACCGTGCTTATGCAATGAAGAACCATACACTGGTTAGACTGCAATGGTCCTCAGCGTCAAGAGCATGGTTGCCTCTTTTTCTGACCAGAATGACTCCTTACCCATCTTTAACCCTATTCTAAGTGTCATGCTCCTGGCTACCCCTATTAGTGGCAAGGGGGGGATTCTGTCCCCCCGGAGATCTCGAGATCTACCCCTCCGATTTTCAAAAATCAAACGATGTTCGATTTCCCTCAACACGATCTACATTTCTAAAAAAAAATCATAAATCTTTAATAGGGGGCAACGGGGGCCGAAAACTAGAAAAGTTATAAGTATGTTTAATCCAACACAGGTGCCATGTTTATCAACCGATTTTAACGCAACTAATGGGGATCGATAGATATTGAATTGGAGATTGATATATTACGATGACTTTTGAAAAGTCAAAAAAAATCATAGGCGTTTGCAGGTCACTTAATATGAGGGTGAAGTATATGCGTAAAAAACGTTTTTTGATGTTTTTGTTTTATGAAAGAAATGGTTCCTTATTGTGACATCAGGCAAAACAGTTTAAAACATATTTTTCGCCATAGGCGGTGCCAGGTTAGTGAAAAAGGGAGGCCAAGTATATATATAATATTAATCGCAGGCAAGTTGCTACCAAGCAATATAAATAAGTAACTGATCATGGATAGTTCCATTTGGCATGTTTTACTTCATCATAGGCGTATCCAGAATCCAAATTATGGAGGCACAATACCTTTTGATAGGTATATTTTTCGCTATTATGATACTAACTAGTCAACAGCGACTATTTCACTTGCAACTTCAATTCACATTGGTTACCCCTTTTTACCCTACCTGGACTCGCTTATTATCCTATAATCTTTCATAGAGCACCCTATGGTGCGTGTTTCATCCGAAAAGCTGCAGTATGTTATGCCATTTTAGGCTATTGCATCTTAGTTTCCTTGCAAGAATATTACCCCCTTTTTCGATTCCTGAGCACGCCTCTGCAAAACGTTACTTCATTACCTCTCCTGGCCTCATATGTGCATATATAATTATCAACCAACTGTCTATTGTGCCGTAATCACTGACATATCGTCATCACCATGCCAGCCACCCCCTATTTCCTGTGCCTGAACACGCCCCTGCAACTCTATATGTACTAATTTATGCAAATAATAGAAGGATAAACTATTTTTAGCATCTTCATAGCTATGAATATCCTTTACATCGCTTTATTGACTGCCAGCCAAGCGATTCATACTTCTTAAAAACCTCCCCTTTTCAAGTCCCTGAAAACGCCTCTGCCGTGAAATATTTATTCTATATAATTAACATCAACTAAATTTCACTTGTTTCAATCACCGTAAACAGATGTAACTCATCCATACTTGAGGCAGTTAGGAAGAAACCGTGAAGATCGCATCTCCGTATTATCGCAAAATGTCGCCGAAAAAAACATCCAAAAGCTGGGCCCTGGAACCGCCTCTGCTCAAGTTTGGAACTCAAAATGTATGATTCCATATGGGAAAATAAATTCTAAGAAAATTCTCAAAACTTCATGAGCCTACTTCCAGCCGTTCCGGAGATATCCGCGAAAAACCTGAGGGGTGGGCAGAATCTGCCCCTGCCACTAATAGGGTTAAGCTATGCGGTACAGCATAACTTCAGGCGTTTACGACTAGCGACATCTATGGACACGAATATATGCAGACCTGTGTGTTGTTGCTCTTCTTTATAAAGCAGTGATTACCAGCATTCCCAACACGCAAATCGTAACGTAAAGCTCAGCATCATTGAGCTTCGGTTAATTGTTTTTATACTCTTTGCGGTAATGTGTTGGCATAGCAGCGAAACAGAAACTGGAATAGATATATGAACATTATGGGCCATCCTCAAACGAATGTGCTATGATTTCTCACTTAGCTACTCAATCGCCATTACCACCGCCGGAAGGCTCCATTACCCCAAATGGAGGTAATAACCCCTATTTGGATTATATAACCAAGTGATTGCACTAGGTTATATCATCCAACATAAGATCAGGAGGAGTTGCGTGATAAAGCAGTGCGGAACTTGTCTGCACGTGTTCCGCTGGATGGGAAATGGCCAGCCTCGGGCAAAGGAAGGTAGAGATTGCCCTGTGGAGCCTTTTACATGCTGACTTAAGACCCGGATGCCGCTACGATAAGGATATCCTGTACTGCCTACTGCTGGAAACTCTGGTCATTCGTAAAGGTCGCCAGGCTATGTTAGCTCTACCTCGGGGCATACAGGATCTCTGTCACACACGTCATTTCCTGAACCCCAGCTCCCTCCTTCACCCGCACCCGATGCTGCGAGAGTATTCCATCACTAAGCAAATCAACTGCAGCAGTGCGATATTGGAATTCTTGCCATGCAAATCCGAAAATCGATTCCTTATCGCGTTGGCGGGGCAATAGCGCCGTCGGCGGGTTGTTGCAGGATTAGCGTATCGCGGTGACAGGGACAAGATAGGGCTGCTGGAGTGGCGAGCATACGGCCGTGTTTGATCAGCGGCGATGTGTGTATGTGTATGTTTGTATATCGGCGCTGGTGTATGGGCCTTATGAGAAACAAGCAGCTCCCGACATATCTGGATCGCATACGGTACTGCAACCTTCGACATTTAGCCGGATACCTATTTGACGAATGAAGTAAAAATGAATGACAGCTGAAAGATAACTGAGTGGAGGCAATATTTTAAAATATTGCGTAGGCAACTCATATGCTTTCAATGCGTACCATGCATCAAAAACTCACTGAAGATGAAATTCTGGCCCATCAAACTCACCATCACTACGCGCAGCCCCGTTAGTTTGAGTTTCGTCCACTAGAGGCACTGCTGTTTGCAGACTGTGCCAGTCGCGCAGCAGGCCGGCTCCTCCATCCACATGCAGCTGGTGGACGTGCTGAGAGAACATTTGCACCGGCACCGCCTCGTGAGAGGGTGCTGGCCAGCCAGGCGGCTGGCCGGCCGTCGCCGCTGGTTTCACTTCAGAGTCTATCGGACAGCGTTTCAGCCGACGCCTTCTGTAAGGCGAGATAAGAACGATGAGGGATGCTTGTGATGCAGTGTGTTTATAGCTGAAAGGGCCTTTCTCGCTCATCGCACTAGACAAGGCGGTGAGGTAAGTGCCCAGTTCAGACACATATTTTAGGTTTCGTTATTTCAAAAGATCCTATACTTAAGCCTTCTAACATAAGATACAATCATTAACCAGCCATTACCTGGGGAGGGCGTTTAACGCCCCCCTGATGAACTTTCGCAATAACTCAAAAACCAATAGCGTTATCAACGTGAACTTTACGTTCTCCGACATCAAGTGTATATATCAAGTGTCTTCGGTGCAAATGTGAAGTAATTTCGACGAACATTTTCGAGATATAGTGAATTTAGTGACGTCACTACACACGAGTTTGACGAAAAAAAACGCTTAACTTTAACAGACCGTACAAATGCGATATTTTGAGCAAAGTGCAATAAACTTTACAAAATATTAAATGGCAAGAACTACGAAATGGCCGTATCGGATTTTGTTTTGACAATTTGTGTTTTACCCCAAACAATTAAAAAAACAATAATTTTGGGAAAATGCCAACAAAATAATTTTGTAAAAATATTTACAAAAACGGAATATATATTGGAAAGCCCCATATGGAAATTCCGAAACCAAATTTCAAAATGACCACTATTTTTTACTGATTTATGGCATCTATAGTAATGGTAAGTGGTAACTAATGACGACATATTGTGAAATTGCGTTTTTTGCTTTTATTAAGCAGATACAGACAAATATATGCCAACACTGCATTTTTTTAGACAAAACTGGCCTAGAAACATGCCTTTTTTGTTTATATTATCAATTTCTAACTTTGACCTAATGTGACCTGACCTTGACCTGAACTTGACACTAACTTTGCGTAAATGAAATCAGGTGGTAAAATGACTATAACTATCAATTTTTACGTGTAAAATAAACCATAAAACATGTGTTTCATGACTTTCGTAGATATTTTGTACACAGTAACCTTTTGTGACCTGACCTTCACCTTGACCTTTGCCAATAATCTCACTTCAGCTCATACGGGATGTGCATGCTATCTTTGAGAGCACTTTAGGTGACCATTGTCGCAATCAAAGGCTTTGGATATAAAGTATGGCCCATACACTCAAATACCTCGATTTTGATCTTTGACGTGACCGTGGCCTGACATTTGACATCAGTTTAAAACGTTTGAGTATGCTATAGATGCGTCTTTTTAAGAGCTTTCGAATGCTGCCTTGCGCGTCTCGCTGCGATCATTGGTTCGGAGGATAACTAGGGCGCATTTAACTCCCCCCCCCCCCAGACAATGGCGTTCGGCTGAGACCCCAGTCAGGGGTGGGTTAACCCGCTCAACGATGGAGGTCCACGCCAACACCGAGTCGACCGGGGGGAGAGGGGCGACTACCTCTCTTCCTAAGATTAGAAAAAGACGCAAGATAGCAAGAAGATAAAAAATAGCGTTAGATAGCTTGTGATAAGCTCTAGCGAAAGTATTGGCCACTGTTAAGATAAGGTCATTATTGAGTTCAGTAGAGCATAGATGTCACCAAATATCACAACATTTTGACCATATGTGGGTGTCCTTTATAAGCTTGTCTTCATCTCGAGAGCTAAAAGCTGCGCGGCATAGGCCATCAGAAAGGGAATTAAATTTGTTGTTTGGAGAAATCATTCAAATTGGACCTGAGGCAAAGAGTTGGGTCAGGAGAGCTCATTGAATTTTAAACATTCTAAAAATCGTTACACTGTTTTCTGGGAAGAACTTTTGACAGAAGCATGATAGAGCGACTCTATATGTGGCGATCACCATTGTATTTGTCTTGTCTAGACATGCCTAATTAAATGTAACGTGACTTAGATAACGTGCATAAAAATAGCCTGCCCTGATGTCAGGTCAAGGTCAGGTCAAGGTCATATTTCGTATCAATCGACGCGTCTTGAAGAGCCAAACATAATGGTAGAAGTGGAACCACATTTATGTCATTGGTAAGGTTTTCTTCTTCAAAAGACAGGCCGTACTGGATATTGCATACTGTTTATTCATCAAATCGCTCGGCTAGACATGTATGCAATTCACTTTTGCTGCAGCAAAAGGAACTTTCATTTGAGACGTATTAGAAAATTGTATGATGCAAGCTGCATTCTTACAGTAAATAAAGGGCTCAAGAGAAGCAATGCTTCTGGTACAAAGTATATTTTTTGAAAGGCCTTGTATCATAAAGCATTCATTAGTCAATACGGTTTTCGTCGAGAAAGATATTTCAGCTCAAAGCAATACATCATCGGATAACAAGAAAGCATCGTTTCGGCACATTTCTGCAGTCGCCAAGCATACCACACACTTTGTCTTTTCTTTGAATGGCTTGCAAAGTGATTAATGGCTGCTTTATGCATTTTCTTGGGACAAATGCTTTGTTTTGTACCATGGTGAAGATGAAGATACCAAAAGAAAATATGCAAATGAATCAACCGGGCGAACTCACCGAATATATTTGTTAGTGGAGAAACTGGTGCATTGTGGATTCAAATATAATCTAGAGCAACACAAAATTAAAATGGAAACTGAAACTATGTAACATAATTTAGTATCAGTACTAAATTGAAATATGGCAGAATATTTAATGGCATCACTTTATCTGCGCCATCGCACTTTAACATTTTACCTTGATTTTCAAGTTGGCTGCATACAACAATTCCCCATTGATACAGTAAAACTAAGCTGAAGATTTCACTGCATCGAGCATATCAAATCAAATCGCATTCCGCCCAACACACTCACTCAGTGATTGCCTTCCAGCAGAAATATCGCCTGTAAGGTAAATTGATCTGGGAATTTATTACAGAGGCAGCCGGCAGCTCCGTACGTCGAGCTGATTTTGGTCGACGCGTGAGTGGACCTCCCTGACCTGACACCGGACCGACAGCAGGATCAGCACCCAATCGAACACTAGCGGACGGCGACACACACTGGGCCGACACAGAACCGACAGCAGGATCAGCCTGCTATCGAACACGACAGCCAGTGGATGGTGGCTCACTCGTCTACGACAAACAGTCACAGTCGCAGTCAGCCTTTTACTGTGACATCTGAAGTGTCGGAAGAGTTTCACGTAACCCTTATACCATCGTGTGCAACCCTAAAATCGTAATTGTGCATCGATGCAGGTGTATTTGTGTGTTTTATACCCTTAAAGGGAGTGTGCTACTGTTTTGGAATGTCAAAAATATTTGTATTACGTTAAGAAGCTATTGGTTTGATTGTTGGATACGATACAATTCACAACTGGAGTCCCTTTTGTTGAATTTTCACTAATATTATTTTTTCGATATCGATAAAGCGATCGCCACTATAAATAAAGGAAAAAGATGTGTAAAACGACGCACCTAAGACAATCAAATTACGGTCACATCATGCAAGATAGAGGCAATTTTTGCACAGCATGTCCTTGCCACTGTGAACTTTATTACGTGCAAGTTTCGTAGCTATAAATTGATATCTTTGTCGAAAAATGGCGTCGAATAATGGCCATCAAGCGTTGCGAGTAGGAGACAGACGGCACTGTTCGGCTGCTGCTATCAGCGCGCACGAGCCATGCTTTATCGAATTGCCGCTGGCCGGCAGTCGGCACTAACGATATGCTAGCAAATTTGGATCCATATTTAGATATAAGCAATGCTTCTTGTAGTGGTAAGCCTTCTGCAGTCTACCCGATAGTTTTGTGATTCCATCACGTTCCTGGAGTGTTTGGAATATCTCAGCAACTATAGGGTGAATCTGGAGAAATGAAGCAATGGTACAATTCCGAAATTTATGTTCTATAGACCAGTGTCAATAACCTCCAATACGCGATGTGAGTAGGCACACTTCCTTTGATGGATGTAATCCCACCTTGTTTTCTGAAACACGTATCAAATATTCAATCTATTGTTAAACATTCGAACCTGATAATATTTAGCACCAGCATATAATTTACCAAAAATTGCCCACATCCAACCACTGATCCAAAACTGTGAAGTTCACTAAAAATAAAACGGCGGAAAAAAACAGCATTCGCCATTTCATAAGTAATGATGGCACGGACACCATATAATAAGATCCCTGGCCTTTAGCTATTATTCAGCTTCAGACGTTTAGACACCTCCCAAGCAGCACTGGCCTCCCAGAGGACGCCTCCCAGGCAGCACTGGCCTCCCAGAGGACAGCGACGGAACAGATGAGTTCCACACTGACTTCCAGGAGATGCATTGATTATGATGAGGGCCGCACTGACCTCCAGAGAACAGCGATGATAATAGTGAGCGCCACCAGCAGGCAGCCGACCAGGATGCCGGTCAGCTGGGAGCTGGCCAGCGCCTTGCTGGGCCGGTGCTGCCACGTGCTGAACAGCTGAATCTGCTGGCAGTGGCGCTCCATTCGCACCTGTCACGTGACAGAGGGACAGGGTCACGTGACACAGGTTCACGGGACTGACGTCAGACTAACGAAGAAATCTGGACCAAGCGAAATATGCCTATTATGTGCTGCATTATGGTATACCTACTATATGTAGGTTTTACGCGACTTTGCGATTTGCAATAGATGTAAAAATATTGCACCAAGCAGGAGAAAACAGCGAATAATCAAATATGTCCATCAGAAGCCTTTACAAATTGCATACCCCTTGCCAGCCATCTTTACCTTTGCGGAAGCAGATTGTTGGCCCTTATACACCTTATTTCGAACCAGTCGAGAAGAAGTGGCGCCTTGAACTCGAATCTCGTAAATCTCATTTGAAGTCAAATTGGGAAGAATGATCTGTAAAAGCACCCCAAACCAGTTACTTGTTCAGGACCTTAAAAGCTTCCCAACTCCAACAAAACTATATATGTATAATAGCAATTCCTTTAGCTGTTATGTTTGATGTCGAAGTTTCTGTAGCGTCAGAACATGGGTATCAAACGTTCGACCCCTGAAGTGATTCCCAATTGTATATCGTATTACGGCAGCTAACAAGCTAAATTCACCTTACAATCTCGGTTCTCCTAACATTTAGCTCTTTGATCAGATATATGACATTTACAGAAAGATGCATGACCCGAACTCGGATCCTGTGAACTCAGACACTAATTACGAAAAGTCAGAACACCAGGAATGCAATTGCTTCTCAGGGTTAAGTGATATTAACGTACAGGTTATGCAGAACTACTGCAAACGGCAGACCGCTTGAGACCCTGATTTTCGGCGACAACTTTTGAAGGCATCAACTGGCATGAACGAATTTCTCGCAATGAACATGTCAGACCATGCGCCAATTTGTATTCTTTAGGTTGTTTAATGTCAAACGAAAATCTATGGACTTTCCATTCACTCGTAATGTTAAAGATAAATCGAACTCTGAAAGAGGCTAACGCCCAGTGACCGGTCGCTCTGTAGTCCCGCCCTCGACTCCGCCCACCACTCGCAACTGACCGGTCACGGGTCGTACAGCGCCGGTTCAAGGTCAGCCAGGTTAGAGCTGAGTTCTGACGTCAGAACATAGTTTGGCCGTTTCACGATAGCCTCTACCCACAGATTGATTTTCCGGCGCGAGTTTTAACGTTACGGGTGCATGAGAAGTATCCTAAATTTTTATTTGACATTAAACAACCTTTATAATACAAATTGGCGCAGGGTGTGAAACGTTCATTGCGATTAATTCGCCCATGTCAATTAATGCCTTCAAAAGTCATCGCCGAAAATTAAGGTCCCAAGCGGTCTGCCTCTCACAGTAGGTACTATTGGTTCCAAAATAAGCGTCCCGCTGGGTTGGCCGGCATAGCAGTTAAAGGGAATATACCGCCTTTGGAAAAGTATGTGGAATGATGGAGATGAGTGCCCAGATGAGTGGCACTCATCTCCATCATTCCACATACTTTTCCCAGGGCGGTATATTCCCTTTAACTGCTGTGCCGACCAGCCCAGCGGGACGCCTATTTTGGAACCAATAGTACATGGTGGCAAAAACATGCACAAGCACAGCACGCCAAATTTGTCACAAAATAGTCAAATTATTACAACGTGAAGCCTTCGAAATGCTTTGACAAAATGAAATGATAATGTTTTGTTGGTGAGCTCAAGAGTCTGGAAAAATACTTCTATCACCTAAACATTAAAAGAACTGCGAATGATGTGTTAAGACAAAATCATACTCTCAAGGTTCCCGATTTATCCTGAACGCCAAAACAACAATGACACATTAACGAACGTACTAAGCCGATGGGAAAAACACACATGTTCTCATTCTTATGCATATTTGCTCTGCTCTGGCGCGAGGGACGATCTTACCGAAAATTGAAGACTGTCGGACCTGACGGGTACAGTTCGCTCTACGAACTTCCTGCTCTCGTCGTATCGGTAGAGTAGGAAATACATGTCCACTGAACTGAGGACAAGCACGGATGGACATGATGTTAATCCGGGCTCCACTGAAGTACAGTTCGATGACACACAAAGCGTCTTTACTTGCAACGTTCCAATTATAGAATGCCTATATCTTGACTCGTGTATTTTTCTTTCAAACACGACACAGAAGCAGGTAATATACCAGAGTGCGTCATGGGCTGGGCCTGGGCTGGGCCTGGGCTGGGCCTGGGCTGGGCCTGGGCTGGGCCTGGGCTGGGCCTGGGCTGGG
>JARFNR010328259.1:0-12053 GCA_030323935.1 Semibalanus cariosus
CGGACAGAGACGGACAGAGACGGACAGAGACGGACAGAGACGGACAGCCGGACAGCCGGACAGCCAGACAGACAAACTTTCTTTAAATAGTAAGTTAGATAAACCAGTAAAACGCATTAATCGGCGGTAGCCGAGCGGTATCTGTTGCTGATTCAAGTGGGTGTATATTCAAAAGTTTTTAGTGGCATATTGCAACTTATAATTGTGATGCTGCAAGGAGAGTGTCCAAAGGTTGTCAGATGGCCGACACGAACAAGTACGTTCGGCAAACTGGACAGAGACGGTTGAGGGTCGAGGGAGCAGGGCGACAGGCATGGTTAGTCAGCTGGTGTATGCACTACATCGAGAAGGTTATGTTAGACTTACATGTTCCTGTGACAAATTAGGATGACGTTTCCCTGGGACAAACTACATGAAAATTAAGTTGTATTACATTTTTTCATGATCTCCTTTCTCGAATCCGCCAAAAGGGAGTTCGTCCTGAATCCTGAGCACTGCATGCTTCATCGTAAACAAATGAATTACCAAGCTGGCGCGAAATGATCGTGAGGTTTCTCGTCCACTTACTAGAAGACCATTACTAGACAAATTTACATTTGACCCGGCCCGGCCCGACCGTACAGACGCTTTTCTGAAGCTAATAACTTTGCAACCACTGCCCCGATTGATATCGGGTTTTCACTATTGGATAGCTACGTCAAATTAATTTTACTTGGAATATGTTTTCCTCTGATAAAAGTTATAATTTAACTTTGTGTACAAAGTTACAATCCGTAGTTTTCGCCGGCATAATTTGCGCCGGCGAAGCCTTCCATATGTCAACGAATATTGATGTAAGCACCAGTGAAACGCCTTAATCGGCGGTAACCGAGCGGTATCTGCTGCTGATTCAAGTGGGTATATATGCATTCATGAAGAATAAGTTTTATTTAATTGTTCATGATCTCGTTTCTCGAATCCGACAAAAGGGAGTACGTCCTGAGCACTGCATGCTTTATTGTATAAATTAATGCTTATTCAGACGGAGTGAGTGAGAACGCGAAGCGTTCGAACGAGCGTAGTCTTACAGATGGGCCAAAATCCGTCTTCATATTGCTTGCTTGATTGCATGTATGCATGCTTGCAGTTGCTTGCATGGGTTTCAGGGATAACTCCCGTTTCACTGCACTGATTATGTTAAAGTATACACTGATAATTTTTGATTAAATTAACACATGGTATAGGCTACGTGAAAGTATTTAACACAACTAAATAAACTTTCACCATCCATAAATAAACACAAAATAAATACCGGCTGCATGATTAGCACGTGCTTTGACTTCGAAATTACCTCCGCAGGTGAGAATCAGAAATAAAAATAACTGAGAGCCACATAAAGGTGCAGGAAAGTATTGTTTTACCATGGATCAAGTAGTACTGGATGAGCCTCTCCCCAGTTTTTGACGACATTGCGTTCCCTGCCATCTATCGGCCGAATTATCGTTAGTGAGTTGGCAGCGGTTGAGCGGCGCCATTACGCATTCCTCAACACGCGTGGCGGTGGCAGAGGTGCTGCGGGGTTTTGTGCGTTTTAAGATAAATAGTTCTGTTCTGGGTTTTGAACACCTTTGTGTTGATTATTGAGTTAAATTTCTGGATGGATAAGAGTCGCAGAATATGATATTTTCCCCTGCATTTATATTTGTTTTGGGTGCGTAGATGACGAGAAATTTGCGATATAGTCGACATCGTCTTCGTCGTGAATTATTTTATATTTGACCAAATACACCCAAATGAGGCGATCATATATGTCATGGGAACATTGGACATTGACATGGGGACATTTCAAGGGCATTACTTTTGGGTATTCAAGGGTATTTACGGAGTGAGTGAGAACGTGAAGCGTTCGAACGAGCGTAGTCTTACAGATGGGCCAAAATCCGTCTTCATCTTGCTTGCTTGCTTGCTTGCTTGCATGCATCTTGCTTGTATTGGTTTCAAAGATAACTCCCGTTTCACTGCACCGATTATGCAAAGTATACACTGATCATTTTGTCATAAATTAACACATGGTATAGGCTACGTGAAAATATTTAACACAACTAAAGAAACTTTAACCATCCATCAATAAACAAAAAATAAATGCCGGCTGCAGGATAAGCACGTGCTTTGATTTCGAATTCACCTCCGCAGGTGAGAATCAGAAATAAAAATAACTTAGAGCCAAAGAAAGGTGCAGGTAAGTATTGTTTTACTATTGCAACAAACAGCAATGCTCATCAACAATGTTTATCAGTTGCCGGACAGTTCAGACAGACATCAGTTGCCGGCGTTACGGCCGGGCGGGGCGGCGCGCATGACTGGGCCCGCAACTCCTAACGATTATCCGACCGCTAGATGGCAGGTCCGCGCCCAATGTCGCGGAGAACAATAGGAAAGCGGGAGAGACTCCGATCCAGTATCTAGGTAATCCATGGTTTTACTATTGCAACAAACAACAATGCTTATCAGTTGCCTGACACAAATGCAATAACTCGCTCCGTCTGCTTCATGCCATGCATGCTTTACTAGTATCAATATTCGTTGACTATGGAAGGCTTCGCCGGCGCAAATTATGCCGACGAAAACTATGGATTGTAATTTTGTACACTAAGTTAAATTATAACTTTCATCAGAGGAAACATATCCAAAGTAAAATGTATTTGATGTAGCTATCCAATGGTGAAAATCCGATCTCAATCGGAACAGTAGGTAGTTGCAAAGTTATTAGTTTCTGATAAGCGTCTGTACGGCCGGGACGTGTCGGGCCGGGCCTTGTCAAATGTAAATTTGTCTAGTTAGTTGACGAGAAACCTCGAGGGCAATTCGCGCTCGCTCGGTAATACATTTATACGATGAAGCATGCAGTGCTCAAGACGTTCTCCCTTTTGGCGGATTCGAGAAAGGAGATCATTAACAATTAATACCACTTATATTTTTTAATGAATATATATTATATACCTACTTTTATTAGCAGCATATACCGCTCGGTTACCGCCGATTAAGGCGTTTTACTGGTGCTTAGATTAATATCCGTTGACCATGAAAGGCTTCGCCGCGGCGCAAGTTATGCCGACGAAAACTATGGATTGTAACTTTGTTCACTAAGTTAAATTATAACTTTCATGCGCATATTTTTGCTCAAAGTAAAATTTATTTGATGTAGCTATCCAAGGACGCCGCCACCTTCCGAAAGTTGGGGGGGGGGGGGTGGATGGAGGCATTCTGAAGTCGGCTCTTTCCATGCATCGCCCATAGGCGTAATGTTATATTCCAAAAATGTTGAGGGGGACACGTTCCACCCCATCTCCCCCTGTGGCGAAGCCCCTGTTTAGCTATCCAACGGTGAAAACCCAATCGCAATGGGGGCAGTGGTTGCAAAGTTATTAGCTCCGAAAAGCCTCTGTACGGCCGTGTCGGGCCGGGTCGGGTCAAATGTAAATTTGTCTAGGAAAGCCCGGTGCCCACCGCTACCGGTCAACAACGGACAGAACAGGAACGTACAGGAATGTTGGTGACTTTGCGATGTCTCCAAAAGTTAAAAATCGCTAGATCTGGTTTGGTAACAACGTGCACCATCTGGTAATAACGGCGACGATCCAGAGAATGTTCAGCAGTGTTCAAAAACTTTGTGCCTGTTTCCGACCGCCTCGCTGGCGAAAACGTTCACCAACGAAATCCCGGTACCCACCGCCACCGGACAGGGTGCGTACGGTGGCGCCCCCTGTGGTGCGTACTTTTTCATTTTTAAGGGAGCCTCATACTTCCCGTATGAGGTTCGCGGCCTGAACTTTGTACTTTCCGTTGTTGACCGGTGGCAGTGGACACCGGGCTTAACGAGAAACCTCGGGCGCTTCGGGCCCGCTCAGAAATAACAAATGACATGTAAGAGAACTTACTTGTTGACTAAATATTTCGCACACTCTCACAGTATTTTCGAAGCTGATTAAAGGGACATTGCCACCTTCCTAAAATGTGTCAAATGCACGCCGCTTGTGGTGCAAAATATAGAGTAATTGCTGCCGAAGACGATTATGACATTTGTTTCTTGCAAGCAGTGCTCAATTTCATAAGAAGTTAAGTTTTAATATTTTAGTTGATGACGTCATTTCAAGGAATTTCGGGTAATAGAAAAACCTTCACGCTGCCAAATCATATGGCACACGTGGGCTCATGCTGCCATATAACTGAGTCGCACCACGGAGAAGAGATATACAGGAGGCGCCACTCCCTGGCTTTCCCTTTGCTTGTCGGCGACCACGCAGTGCTGCCATATTCGCCCGGCCGATTACTTTCAGAAAGGAAAAGCCGCTCGTCCGCCCGCTCCAGGCCGGGACCCTATGAGACCCATTCGTGCGTTAAAATGTGATGTTGGCTCACTTTTGTGTTGATTTGAATGTCTATACGTGCTATTTCAAATAGCCTCTAGCTGGTCAAATAGCATATAGCATCTAGCTTATCGCCGTATTTTCCTTTCTGGCTTCTATAGCTGCCGCGGAGTGGTCGAAAAAAGCGTCGGAGTGGCGCCTCCTGTATATTCCTTCTCCGTGGTCGCACTCACTTGAACACCGAAGTCCTTTCACTGACAGTTCCACATACCACACATCAAATGCTTGGCATCGTTTGCAAATTTTATAGACTTTGCAGAACCACTTAGGGCACACAACCATCAATGATCCACCCAGCGATCGAGAAACGAAACACGTGCGAGCCAACACGGGCGACCACTATCAATTGGATTTTTCGCAGCAGCTGGCAGCCTGGGACCGCTTATGAGCCAGGGTATTATTACGTCGCAAGCAAATGGTGCTAGTTTATTTATTTATAGTTTATTACGGTAAATATTTATTTATTGATAAATAAATAAATAAATGACAATTAGCTTGCGACGTCATAACACCCTGGCTCACTAGCGGTCCCTGGCGGCCAGCTGCTGCGGAAGCTCCAGCTTTTAGTGCAAGCCGAAACAAGTAAATGTTGCGTAAATATCTCCAAGGCTCACCTTAAAACAAGTCGACTATCATCACTATTTGGTAAAGAGAGAATACGTCATCGGCTTTTAACCCCAATTAAAATAGGTACACTAAGGGTTCTTTCGTTGCAGATGTCAAAACCAAACTCGAATTTCTTTTTTATTAGACCATTGTGGTTGTTTTAACTGCTGCCATACTTAATTTCAATGCCAAGCCATCAGCATGGCTATCTCAACTCAAATATAATGTTAAATAAGGTGGTTATGTCCCTTTAAGAGCTTTTTGAAGTCAGGCAAAATCAATTGGAATAAAGCTGAGAAAATTCACTGGATTTTGTATTGTCTTATGCGCTATTAACGATTCTTACATCCGCGGATTGCTATCCGCGATATAACAAATAGCCCAGACGCGTGTATTTTAAAGTAGGTGCAATTTTGTAGTAGGTGCGATTTTGCTACCAAAAACCGGCGCCGCAAACGATCCCCATAGACCAGGAAGTGGCGGGAAACAATTATATTAACATAATCGAACCTGATCTAACCTTTTACAGCAATTTTAGCAAACTTCACAGCAATCGCAGTCCGCAGATTGTTTGGTAGCGAAATCGCACCTACTACAAAACCACCTACTTAAAAATACACGCCCCCGGACCCCCCAGACCATCTCGTAGACTACAAGAGATACTTATATACAACATATATCGAAGACCTTCGATAAGATATCTTCACTTCACAACAATCGCAGGTTGTTTGGTAGTGAAATCGCACCTACTACAAAATCGCACCTACTTTAAAATACACGCTTTGGGGAGTTTCCTATTCAAGTGGTGCGGCAGCTGCCCACCATCGTTGTATTTTACCCCATCAACTTTGTGGTTTGCATCGCCTAATTTGGTCATATTTGCCTTTTTCCTGGCGTCAACATAGTCAATGTGACCTAGCAAGATAAAACAACAAACCAATATGACATTTAGCTCCACCAAGTTTTTTTTGGGGAAAAGCTCCAACAATGACCACCGATGTCCCCTTAGACATAATTGTTGTTTTGGGAATGGGAACCAAGAACAACAACAAAATGTTGAAAATGGTGAGCTAACGATGAATCCACCATAGCAGTGAAAATTCGGAAATTTACAGTAAAAAATATGCATCAGTGCCCATATGCACAATCACGGGTTAAGGGTACGGGTAAAAGTTGAGGGTAAGGAGTAGAATTCGGGATTGAGCTACCCTCAACTTTTAGGTACCCGTATTCTCAATGCAGTTCCAACTCCGAGGTAAGAGTAAAAAGCTACCTCGAGTTAGAGGTAGATTGTATTGTGAATAGGGGTTAACCCTTACCTCGGGGTATTTACCCTGGGTAAGGGTATAATTCGATTGTGAATACGGGCGTCGGGCACTGGTGGCAACTACTATAGCATTGGGTGTGCTTAGGTAAATCCCAAATTACGAAATTACTTCTCTTGAAGGTTAGCCTACGATCGGTGAAGCACCATAAACGATTATAAACGCTATATTGCCACCGTTTTCAAAGAGTGTTCTATTTTTTGCGGGTGATATTCGTGTCAGATATTAAAAATTACATGGAAAAGACTTGAAGCTCTCGTTATTGCTGGTGTATTGCTCTTTGGATGGGCTTTCCATCTGTATCCATCACATTCCATCACAATTTCAAAGAGTGATCATGTGAGATCACTCTTTGAAATTGTGACGAAAACAAGTTGCGTCCATGTACAATGAACCAGTCACGCTGGTCTATTTATGTCTGCGAAACTTTTTCATTTCTGAAGAAATACGCGGGTTCCCCGGACAGATACGGCGTTTGATCCACTCGAAAAACGCAAGGTCTTGCGGAAACGTCTAAAAGAGGATGATTCATTTTGGCAATGGCATGTTTATGTATTATACATATATATAAAGTTAACTGATGTAGCGTGTCTATGGTTAAAAAAGGTTTGACTTCCATAGTGTCTTTGAAAACCCCTTCATAAGTTCGATGATCAGGGCTTTCCAGCTCTCCCTTACCGCAGTTTCTGGCAAGCTGTCCTTGCACACCTGCAACGTTGGCGTTTTACAACATTGATGTCCTTGCAGCCGTAGTGTCGTTGTCGTTTATAACTGGACGTTGTTTATAGGTGTCAACTTAATTGACTCGAAAATTCTGAATGACACTGTCTATTTACGCCATCGACTACAATGGGATTAGCGCCACATAACTTTAAGAGTTGAGGCGCCCCTAAGCCCAAAATCACAATGAGAGTGTTTGTAATTCACCATGACCGGTTGTATCACCATGACCGGATACAACCGGTCATGGTGAATTACAAAAATCACAATGAGAGTGTTTTGTAATTCACCATGACCGGTTGTATCGCTGTTCCTCCTGTGACCCTGAGTTGACCTCTGTTCCTCAGATAAAGGTGCTCCACCCGGACGACAGTCCAGCATCAGGAGAGATAGTGCAGATCTGCTTCAAAAACGATCTGTACGTATTTAAAGTTATGTTTGCCTATCACGTGAATTGTTGCTATTCAGAACACTTAATTAGTGTAAGTATTGTGGCTATACCGCAACTAAATATATGTCGGCTCGCGTTTGCAATCAGTAAATACGCCCAATCAAAAATCCAGTGTTGTGCCTGAGCTTGCATGATGAAGGTCTATCTGTATTCTGCAAACCTGCTACTCTAATCAATTGATATCAACCCAACTAGCAATTTGCTCAGGAAAATGTAAGGGGTTCCCTTTGGAAATGAGTGCCAGTGGGGAATCATGAGGTTCCCTTGGGGAATGAGTAGGGAATCACGAGCATTCCAAGACCGAATCGGGGATCATACCGTATTCCCCAAATTTTCCCCAACTTTAACGGTGCCCGTTTTTGGGCGATGGGGAAAACTTGGGCAAAAGTTTGGATGCCCCGTCTGAGGTTTGTTACGACAACCCCTAGTTTATCCCGTACGAGATACATAGATAGTGCCAACCGCTCCGCAAACTTGGCGAAAGTGCGGGGCATGCTGGGCGAACGTGCGGAGTGCACGCAGGGCACGGCACGATTTTCCCGTGCAAAACCTAATCAAGTTGACTCGTACAAAGTGTCCCATTATATTCCAAGCATTTGGTCCGTTTCACCCGACCCTACGGTGAGGATTTCCCGAGTTTTCCCAGCCCTGGTAATGGTTGAGTCCCGTACGGGATTTGCTCCATTTTGCTGGCTGAGAATGATGGTCACTGGTTGGTTTGTAATTTCCTACCCTTTTTGAACTCAACAGTTGTTGAACTACCAAATACAGAAATGATGTACATGCTGGGATAATATCAGATGAATTTCATACATGGATGAACTTGTGTTACGAAAACCCCACGTTTTTAGTTTGACATGTTTCACGTTTATGTTTCATATTTCACGAGCGACTCTTGACGTTTCACGGACGTTACAAATTTCGTAAAGATTATTAGTAGTATACCTAAGCATTTATGTTATAGTCACATTCAATTATTACACGTAAGATGAGTTTTCAACATCACTGTCATCACCAAGTCTCATGATAATAACAATACTTTGGCACGTTACTATGAATTTTACGCAATTTTTGACAATCATGTTTTTCATGCCATCCATCAAGTCATACATAAATGCCCTAAACTAAATTTTCCATTCCATTCCCTTAGTCCTGGGTTTCAATCCATTCCACTTAATCACTCCTCCTCAGAAATTGCCTTCATTTCATTCGGTTCCTTTTCATTTAAAGGCAGGGGTGTGACCAACTCGTCGCGCTTAATTGTTTTCCATAAACATCATAGAGAAACGTGTTCTGTTCTATTCTACGTAAATTTCGTATAATAGTTTTTTGCATTTTCCATTCCATGCTGATTTATGTTCCCAAAAACATCTAAGTAAAATAATGTGATTATCTATATGCGGCATGATTCAAGCAAGATAGTATACCCAATACCCATTGGTCGCCAAATACTGTCAAACGTAGATGGTATAGTCTCACGTCTGTCAGGTAGGTTCCCCAGTTTGTGGAGTGACTGGCTTTTACATCTGTGTCGTACAAATGCAATTTACATTTGATGGTGTGTTGACAGGGGCTCATCGGAACGTGCGTGTAAGAACGTGACCTCGGACGAACATGGTGCCGTTAAGTTCTATGTACCACCTCAGAGCCAGAAAGCGCAGAATATAAACATTGAGGTAAGTGCACTAAAATACTTTACTGAAGCCATTTTGCGCGTACGTATGCGCATTTTTGGCATGTTAACGGTAAAGAACAAGACAGTCTGTATCAGTCTGAAATAAACTAGTTGGGGAAATAATTCGTGTAGAAATTCCAAATTCGTCAAACTTCTATGTTTTGATAAGCTTTTCTGGGCACTGGTGCGATACGCGCCACGTTTGCTGAATGCTCATGCTTCTGATGAGCAAACGATTTTATGATAACGTGGTTACTAATGTCTCATACTTATGCATTCGTTTAACCCTCGCCCCGATTGGCCTCTGAGACAACTTCGCCCTGGTGGGGATGGGGGGGGGGGTCAAAATGATCCACCCACTAACTCGAAAACTGAAAGGGCTAGAAGGACGCGGAAAAAACGTTCGAAAGCTCTCGAGAAGGATATTCAAAGTTATTTCGGGCATTTTTTGACTCAGGTCAATGTTGAGGTCATCAGAGGTCATCATAGGTTAAAATTTATAAGTTTAGGACTTCGCTCCAGAAATCCTCAAATATCTCGAGAACTAGAATAGGTAGGAATAAACGAAAAATATCATATAAATATCTGGAAAAATGGAATTCCTCTAAGAGCTCTCAAATTTTAGCTGGGGTCAATAGTTTTGGCTCCAGAAGTCACAAAAAATCACTAGAATATTGTCTTCCCAAACTTTTTTTTGTGTGAATAACGTTTCATCGGTTGAACGTAGAGCAATAATTTTTAAAACATCGTGTTTGTCTCGTCCAAACAATTCGAAACGTTTTTATGGTGACCTGGTTAGGTAAACTTCAAAATTTGACCTCAGGTCAAGGTCATGTGGTGACAAAAGTAGGTTATGTTGCACATGCGGCGATGCTTCTTGACGAGAAAACCACAGTGACATCATTTGCACGTCTCTAGCTTTATTATATCAGGAGTTATTCGCAAAAAGTGCTAGTGACCTCAGATGACCTCAGCTGACCGGGCAGAGGTAACTGATATAAATTAAGTCCTAGATATACGATTTGTATGTACTTATGATCGTATGAAATATTGTAAGTTTTAAATCTCTCAGACAAACACTGTGGCTTTGGCACGACCACACACATTTTTGGAGGTTAGGTCTTTTGACGTGACCTGGTGACCGGACCTGAGATGATCTAAAGTAATTTTTTACACAATGTGGGTTATTGATGTGCAAATAGCTCTTCCAAATTTGGCGGCTCTGCGCGCCTCCGTTTTCCCGCTTTTCCCGAAAATATCAGGGGGGATGACCCTCCACCAGGGCGAGGGTTAAAATGTAATTGTCGATATGCTGACCTTATGCAGTTTATCCATAATTTTGAGTGCAACGAAATTAAAACGACATAAATTATAACAGGGATGTTTTAAAATCACAGAAAATGTGAGATGACCTGACATTTTAAGTACGTAGCCCAGCTGGTTCCCTTCCATCTCTGCACCACTTCACTGGAGACGTTTGTCGCTATAGTTCACGTCTTCCTTGTGGCCTTTTGCTTTAAGGCTACCCTGCCTCTTGTTACGGCGTCAACACACGGCCGAGTGCGTACAAAAGAGCTCAAATACGAGATAAGGGGCTGGTATTCCAACTCGGGGGCGTTCCTGCAGCTGTCGAAGAGGGACGGTGTCGAGTTCAGCTGCGGCACCACCGCTGACATTCCCGTCCTGTTCACTGCCCCACTGGGCTCCCGGCTGGAGCTGTTCTATCAGGTACGCACTGGTAACACTAGGCGGTGACGTCAACATTTATACAGCTACCCGGCTATAGCATGGTGGCCTACGGGAAAATAGGTGATTGTATTTGTATTTGATAATTAAAACACTCTCCAATTTAAAAAGGCTATTCCGAGTGTGGTATCATGATGAGTAAGAGAAGACATTTTACAAATGTCACTCGGCACAGTGCACACCATATGATCAGATAAAATAAAAGTATAGACAAATCCCCACAATGGCTCAACGAACTTGTCTTGGCACCCCTATCCCCCACCGTTCACCTCTGTGTTTCGTGTTAACGCGCATGTGTGTATGTGTGTTAGGTGATGTCCCGAGGTGACCTGGAGCCGGCTGTCTCGGTGCCGGTGACATTTGACCAGGTAACTGACCTCTCAGCGGCTGTTCCGGAAGATGTAACTGCCATCGGCTCGTCGTCCTCATTATACGCCCGCCCCATAGGTGGGTCAACGGCACAACGCAACACTCCCAATTGCTCTGTGCTGGCTGAATGCAACATAGGGAAATGGCAAAGGGTGTTTTAGTGCCGAACAAGATTGTATTCAGACATGTGCCAAGGCCAAAAATAGGATCCAAGATCCACAAGATCCCACGACAAACCTTTCCATTATTTTCCATGATTCAGGACACACAGGATCCCACGATTTTTATTTTTCTGCATGATCCAAGATTCATAGGATCCCACGAAAAAAAATACAGGATCCAAGATCCACAGGATCCCACGACAAAATTATCCTGCATGATCCAGGATCCAACAAGATCCCAGATACCTATTGGATCCTAGGGATCCCGGATCCCGGATCTTTTTTGGATCTTGGCACATGTCTGATTCACCACATGTACCTCAATCTTACACCATTAGCCGTTTTCACGAAGGATTTATTCGCCGGATGCTTTCCCCGGTAACCCCCGGTAGTATTTGGAGCGTTTCAGGTAAATGACTATAGCTCGTAAGAACACGGCTCTTCCCGGATATTTTTGGTATCAATTGGAGCTTTATCAATTAATGCACTTTTCTGGATATTCCATTTGAATGATAACACCAAGGCCCTATATAGAAGGTAGCGTCACCAGGCGGTTTGTTTACATTCTGCACCGACCGCTGTGTGACGTCACTG